>OY754980.1:13827737-13940237 GCA_963576475.1 Molanna angustata
ACACACACACATACACACTATCCTCCTCCCTATTTCCTCGTTACTCCTATTTTCCCTTATTACTGTTGCAATAGAATAATATGATAATTTTCTCAATATGGCACTCAAAGGTAAGTCGAGATAGGTACTCGTTTTGGACATTTTATCATTAAATATGTTATTTATTTATATTATGTAGTATGTGTATTCACCTTTTACAATAAAAGAAAAAAAAGAGTACCTGATGTACGATTTATTATGTATTTATAATAAATTATTTTGGTATATTTTAAAACTTTCATATCTCTTTATTATTCTTCTTCTTGTATGTTGAACATCACTCGAGAATGCATCTCTCTATCCAAAGCGGTTCGAAAAAACTCTTCCACGTTTCTTATATCGTATATTGTTATGATCTGTAATTATATTCAATATTTTTTTGTCATTTTAATATTTTTTCTTTTCTTCTGCTATTTTTATTATGTATATATTTTTATTTTTGTCATGTCATAATGTTATTTCCATATTACAAATTGTGTTTATTTATTTATTTGGCAACGATACATAATTACATTATACATAATACAGCGTTAAGTACCTATAACAACAAAATAATTTCAAGATTACAGTGATTATATTTCCTAAATTTAATGGTAGGTAACTATTATTTTTTTTTCTTATTTTTTACCATTCGAGGGAGATCGCCATCCACTTCCACGCCGGCGACGCTATAGAGCCCATTGGCCCTGTTCGCCACCGGACGCAGCCGCAACATCGGACAAACACAAAATATCCACAATCCATCGGGTTCAACCACTGCCCCCGAGAATCCAACCTCAAACGGCGGGGCAACCGCTCAAGATCGGCAGCAGGGGCAAGCCCCTAGGCACACCGATCGAACGGAAGGGCTTGTCCCCGCACCCCTCGGTCCTCGTGTTGGCGTCCGAAGGTTCCGCGGGCTAACACCGGGGGCATCCGACGCAATCATCACCTGTCAGATTTGACGTCTAGTTGTCAACACAGGATGTCTGACCCGACGTCTGCGCCGGCGGTGTGCCCGAACTACACAACAACATTCGCCACAGTTTGACGAGTAACTGCCGAGCGAAACTAGAGGCGTCCGTCCTGCTCTTCTCTAAGTACAGAATTGACGAGGGCACAACAGCGTCGGCCGCCCACCCCCGCCATTTACCATTATAAAATTCTGTGTTATTTTTGTATTATATATTAATACCAACTCAAAAGGATGGTTGGAAGAAATTGCCATTTGGCAATAAGCCCGCCAGTGTACAAACTATGTGTACAAGAAGAAACAAATAAGTAAATATATTGTGGAGCTATGAAATCCTCTTCGTGCTGTCGACATCCCGTTATCTCTCGATTTTTATATTTAGGTAGAACGGGGTAGGCAGAGAGAACGCCACGCCACATTTTTCTATCTCGACACACATCCATCGCCTCGTCAACATTCATGCATGCCAATTTTCTAGTCTTAATGAAAAAAAAAACATGTCTTCTATAATTTTAACAGTGTTCTGTATTTTGTATTTTTTCTATTAATATAAGTACCTACTTTATTGACGTGATTATTTTATTTGACTCTGAACAAACGTTGTATAAAAAACTGCAAAAAAATATTGTGAAAGAAAAATAAATGGCGGAACTTATTCTTTGCTATCAGTTTCAAAGTGAACAATTAAATGTTATTTGAAAGATATTGAAACCAGAATAACTGGTATTTGCCAAAATTATGGACAGTAAAATTCAAAACTTTATGTTTAAAATACCATAGACCATAGACCATAGATCATGAAAGAAGGGGGGGAAACGTAAGTATTACAATTTGTTCGAAAATTAAATTAAATATAGATATGTATAATTAAATAATATAGAAGAGCTAGAGTATATATGTGTGCATGTGCGCGTGCATGATGTAAATTTAATTTAAGCGTTCATTTTTTCTTCTTGAAATGTTGACAATCTCAATATGGTTAAGGATGCTTATGTTGTATGAAATATTAATAAAGCAGATAAATTTTGTTTTAAAGAGCGTAAGAGCATTTTGAAAATTTTGACACGTGATATCATATGAAGAAATTTTATGATATCTATGGAAAGCTAATCAGTTCTAAGTTAAAGCTATTTATATTTTTATATCAATATGAAATCAAAGAACTGAACATTGCAAAACATAAAAAAATTCTCTTGCTATATATAAGTTTCATACAAAAATCCATTAAATAAAATATAATTTTTCAAACCGTTGAATATTTTTCTTTTAACATTGACCAACTTTGAATACAATTTTATGAAGATTCTTGACGTTGTATAAATAGTTGAAACCAAATGAAAATATGTCTAATTTCCAGGTGAGGGCATTTTTTCAGTTTTAATAGATGAAATCCTAAAGAAACATTGAGAAAAAATTAACCGTTGTCTATGGAAAACTAATCAGCTCTAAGTTTATGGACTTAGCACATATGTTATCAATATGAAGTTAATCGGACTTATAGTTTGGGCTGCAGAGAGGACACAAAAAAAACAACGTAAATGATGAATTCATAGAGAAGAAATCAAAAGTTGTGTATTGAAAACTAATCAGCTCTAGGTCTATACACTTTACACATATTATGATGTTAATATGAAGTCGATCGGACTTATAGTTTGGGCTGTAGAGAGGACACAAAAAAGATTTTTCGTACGCCGTACGCCATACGCCGTACGCCATACGCCGTACGCCATACATACAAACACGTCATGACGAAACTCACAGTGTGCACTCTCTACATGATACCCGTTGAGAAATTGATGTAAAAAAATACGCTTAAAAATTGTGAAATCATGACTCTCCCCTATTCCATAGTGTGGAGAGTAAAAATAATATCCTTTTGTTAGAATTACAGTGCATAATAATAAAATTATAATATTTAAATTTTATTCTTGCCTCATTCATAAGTGTCCATACTTTCAATGGGGCAATACTAATTGAATTGTTTTCTTTCTATGCTAATTTTAAAATGTACTTTTGGGTTTTGTGAAATAAAAAAATATATAACAAAAATAAATATTACTGCAGTGTGACTGTCTGCCTCCATCATTACTTACTTACCTCCGATGGGTGTACAATTGCAGTAGAGCTTTAGCCTCATGAACAATGGATTTTCAAGCAAGCAGCAACGGACTCCCAGCCATGACAAACATAAAGCACCATCTTGGGATTGCGAATATTTACTTGTGGAAGATTATTTATGGTTCATTTTTACTACTTCAACTCAACATTTAATTCAATTTAATAGAAAATGAATTCAATTTAAAATAATAATCTATTATGTAAAACAATTTTATGTACCTTTACTTGCGTTACAAATTCGGTTATTTTAATATTTTGGTCACAGTAGTGTACTACGTGGGTGTATTGAAGTTAGGCTTCCACTCTATTTCATTTTCTATGGGTCATTTAATTTTAGCCCTGAAGGGATGGGAGGGACAAATTTCACACAGGCAATAGAAAGATTTCCGGGTTTCTCTACTATTCGCTACTTTATTTTATAACAATAATAGGAATAACAATAAATATGATTAAACTTAAATACATTTTTGGCTTGGATATAGTTTCACATGTTTTCAAAGTTATTTCTTATTTTTCAAAAAAAGTAAAATAAATCGTTTCTCTGTGATACAACTGCATATTATTCAGACCTGTAATGAATAGTAAAAATTCTCAATCATTTGGAGCCTGACTTAATAATTTTGGGTTAACGAGGTTAGTTTTAGATTTTCTTTTCAGAATCGCATAGTATCTGATGTAATTTTGACGTAAAAATAATATTTCTAGGTAGAGTCTCATTACTAGTAAGTATATACATATATTATTATCTCTATAAATATTCCTAACTGTCCAAATTCGTCTTCAGCGATCTGTGACTGTGGTTTGAAGGTATGTGTTTTTTTAGGTTTGCTTTAGTTAAAGATAGGTAAATACAAATCTATATCACAAGAAAATAATAAATAATACTTGTATTTTATAGTTTGTTAATAATGAAATTGTTTTTCACGTCATAATATAATATGCATAATTGGGTCAATTATAATAAGGATTTTCTTCAAATCCGTCCAACTGATGTAAAACATCAAACAAATTTGTTACAATAATAATACAATTTGATCCTTTTCAAAATCATCAATGAGGGTTTTTCAGATTGCATAAGGAATATTGATTTTGTCTCTCGTCTTTTTCCTCATGACTGGTGACGGTGGCTGCATTCAATCCCTCTTTGTGTGGCCTGCCTCATGCTGATCTGTTCTGAGCAAAACATAGAGCACCAGTCACTATATAATAATGTCACCCTTATCTGGTTGTTAAGCGACCAATCTCCTTGTAATGTGTCCAATGAATTGAAGGTGTAACATATATATCTTTGGTACTCACCCATCAGGACTGCTTCTGGCACTGCACTATTTAGTGGTTCTGGATGACATATCTAGCCCTAAGGACATCTAAGTTACCCCCACTACTAGTATACACACTTACCTTTATACAATGCATATACTACAGAAGGATACGTAGAATATCGTTTAGGAGTCTATAGTTAGAAAATCTTATCCCCAGTACCCTCAAAAGATACGTCTTTGAAATACAAAACTGATTATTTTTACATCATTATACTATTGCAAGTTTATGAAATTTGATTTTTTTAATACTTTTCTTGTAATATTAATTGAACCATTTTTTTATTTTTTTTTTATAAATAATTTTAAAAAATGACAGGGCACAGAATTACATTTTTTCTTCAATCGAAAGAGTTGAAAGAATTTTTTTACTATTTAAATTACAATTCTTGCTATTTAAAAAAACCTTTAACCTTTTCTTCTCGAAAAAAAAATTGTATAGGATATATGAGTAGGTATATTTACTGAGAAATAATATAAAAAAATGTAAATTGGGTTCAGGCCACTATCGTTTTTTTATTGCTCTTAGAATGATCGCAAAATGTACCTGATTAACGAGACCGAAATCTGTATATAGTTTGAAACGATTAAAAAAATACTTAAATGTCAGTGGTAATGATTAAGGAAATATAAACGTGAAGGTCGACGTAACACTTTTTGTTCTTGTTGGAGGAAAAACTACGTTCGACCCCACTGTGAACCTTTGACGAGATCAAAGCACCGGAAACTACAGAGACTGATTATTTACAGAGGCAAATGAACCTTTTTGATGTTAATAACTGTAAAAAAAATATTTTAACTAGGACTTTCTACTATTAATCGTATTTTCATTCATTCATTCGTTCGTTCATTCATTCGTTTATTCATTCCTTCATTCATTCTTTCATTCATTCATTCGTTCGTTCATTCAATCCTTTGTTCGTTCATTCGTTCGTTAATAACAGTCCTAGAACAGGTATACCTAGTTGGGCTGCAATTATCTATTTTTAATGACGATTATGTAAATGGTGTGATAAATAAATAAAATAAATTAAATGATAATGAACACTTCCTTGCACCCTGCGCAAGTGGCGAGTTCATTGCCGAATGGCCATTTCTTCCAACAATTTATTCATTCGTTCGTTCATTCATTCGTTCGTTCGTTTGTTCATTCATTCATTCATTCGTTCATGCATTTGTTCATTCATTCGTTCATGCATTTGTTCATTCATCCGTTCATTTATTCGTTCTTTCGTTCATTTGTTCATTCATTCGTTCATTCATCCGTTCATTCATCCGTTCATTCATCCGTTCATTCATTCGTTCATTCATCCGTTCATTTATTCGTTCATTCATTCATTTGTTCATTCATTCCTTCATTCGTTCATTCATTCCTTCACTCATCCGTTAATTCATTCGTTCATTCATCCGTTCATTTATTCGTTAATTCATTAATTTGTTCATTCATTCGTTCATTCATTATAATAATAATAACAATAATGAACACTTCCTTGCACCCTGCGCAAGTGGCGAGTTTATTGCCGTATGGCAATTTCTTCCAACTAACCAGTGTTTCCAGCGCAGAGAAGCAATATTAGCGTGAGAAATAAATTTAAATAAATTTCTCCTCTGCTGGGAATCGAACCCAGAACGCCAGCACAGAAACCAAACGGCTTACCAACTGTGCCACGGCGGTCGGCATTTCATTCGTTCATGCATACATTCATTCCTTCCTTCATTCGTTCATGCATTCGTTCATTCATCCGTTCATTCATTCGTTCATTTGTTCATTGAAACGTTCATTCATTCTTCGTTCGTTTTATCGTTCGTTCATTCGTTCATGCATCCATTCCTTCATTCATTCTTCGTACCACCTAAAAAAATATTACGTAGGTATTTTCAATTTCCCGGCTCTGACGAGACACTCGAATACGATAATGACAAAAAATGGTAAAAGCGCTATTTTTTACCGGAGCCTTACATCATATAATGTACATAAGTGCTATCCTTTTATTAAAATATATTTGTCGCGTACCTACCTGGAATATGTATTGGATATAATATATTTATTTATTTACTTATAAACGGCATATTTTGCCATTTACATACATACAAACATAAAAACACATCGATAAAAAATATACTTACAGAATAAGGAAAAAACAATTAGGTATACACTTAGAAAAAAAATATAAACCTTCAGAATAGAAAAAAACAATAAAATAGATGTATAAATTTGACTTTTCAAATTGCAATGTATAACGATGTCCTGAATTCTGACGTCATAGCGTTATACTTCGAATCACATGCACTCTTGATATGAATTACTAACATAATAATAATATATTCTTACGGAACTGCTCTGAATATTGATTTTTTCGCTTAAATATATATAATAAAGCATGTTTCTAAGCAATAATAATATGTCATTTGAGTTTTATGTTGTTTCTTTCATATAGTGGAAGTTCACATTGAATGTAGGTACATATTTCTAATGATATTATTAAAATTACATAACTCTACAATATGAACATTTAAATTGTATGTGTAATATTTGTAGAATTAGTTCATATTTTACTACCTTTAGAAAAAAAACCCAAATTGCAAGTTTTTCGCGAATCATAGCTAAAAGATATACCTAAATTGGCACTTTATATGTAAAAGAAGTTGCAAATAAATTAATACATTATTTACCCATTATGATGTAATTCTACAAATCAAAAAATTGAAGACAGCATTAAAGACACGTGACAAAGATTTTTATGTTTCCAAGAAAGTACTCGGTAACAATAAGGTGACCAGCGTGACAGACGTGTGATTTTTTCTCCGGTCAATTAATTAAAATCGAGCAATTATCAGTGGCAAAAACTTATTTTTTGTTTATATCATTGTGTAAAGTGTATAGATTTATAGTTTGGTTCCTGTTTCAATTTGTTTGGTTAAATATCTCCATTTTTATATTTTCTCCTCCAACAAATTTGGTGAGTTCGTTCCATTTTATTTGTTCTATTTAAATTTTGTTTTGTACGTAAGTAGGTATTCGTTATTTTTCACATTATTTTTTTTTATTATTTGGCGAAAAATAAATGCCGTATTATTGTTTTTTTTTGTTTAGTTAGCATTATTTTTTATTAATGGAGGAGGATATTAACAAACCGCCCGATCCTGGGCTCATTGATGAACCCTATACCTCTGAATCTGACGCAAGTCAAATTTCCACCATTATCCCGAACAGAAAACGAAAACCATCCCGTTCTCCCGATATTTCCTCTTACAAACAAAAACCTATCCCAATCCAAAATGAAAAAGATTCTATAAACTTAACTTCAACTCCTTCCTCTTTTTCTACCCATCCAAATCTTGATCTTCTTTATACGAAATTATCTTCTCCACCTTATATTGTCCATATACAGAGATCAGAAATAGGAAAAATAATCCACCCCCTCGATTTTGGTAAATACATTTTTTCTAAACAATTTGATGCCAGACAAATAACAAATGGCTCAATAAAAGCCGAAGGTAGGTATAAAATATCTATTGAATTCAAATTGCCAGAAGCAGCAAATAATTTTGTGAAAAATATTGATTTGTGGTCGAACAAAAAATTCAAAGCATTTATACCTACTTTTAATTTAATACGAATGGGCCTGGTAAGAGGCGTCCCTACAGATCTCTCTGAAGAAGAAATCGTTGATGCGCTTAATGACTCGCGTGAATCAATAAAAGTGCTAAAAGTCCGTAGACTAAATTATAAAGATAATTCTTCAGGAACTATTATATGGAAGCCCTCGCAGTCGGTGGTTATCACCTTCGAGGGCCAATCCTTGCCATCTCGAATTTTTCTGTATTACAATTCGCTTCCAGTGGAAATATACAAATTTCCAACGATTCAATGTTTTAATTGTTGTCGCTTTGGTCATTCCAAACCAACCTGCCGCTCTTCTCCACGATGTTATAATTGTGGAGAGGACCACTCCTTTGATCAATGCCCAAATACTTCCAAGGAACCTCTTTGCATTCACTGCACTGGAAATCACACTGCAATAAGTGTAGCATGTCCCGAATTTACGAGGCAAAAAAATATTAAACAGGTTATGGCGTCTGACAGCATTTCTTATTTCCAGGCTTCAAAATTATTTCCACCTACAAAAAAATCTTTCGCAGAAATTACATCATACGATGCCCCACCCAGTGCCATCCATAAAAATTCTGTACCAAATCATCTAAATACCTTACCCTCAACATCCTTTACAAAAACAATATATAAACCAGTCAATCCTAAACCAAAAAACTATCCCGCATTTGACCAAAATCATCATAATTCTCTTCTGTTTAACCCAAATGGACAAATTGTTTCCCAGGCTCCAGATGGATGTGCGTTGCTCAATCCCCAAACTTCCTCCCTTGATATGTCAACCAGTCTTCTTAAAAATAACTCGACTTTTATTCAAACATTAATTACCCTATTAATTTCAATACTTTCAAATAACAATCATATACCGAACAACGCTGCTTCTTGTCTTAAAGTTCTCCTTTCTTCTATTCCCAATGGCGACTCAACTTAACAAAATTCTTCAATGGAATAGCAGAAGCCTTATATCTAACAAAATAGACTTTACCCAATTACTTCAAACATACTCCATTTCTGTTGCCTCCATCTCAGAGACGTGGTTTAAAGCATCTCACCAATTCCAGGTAAGAGGATATCATTGTCTTAGACATGATAAGCCAGGCTCCAGCGGAGGGGGCACAGCTTTATTTATTAATAATTCTCTACCTTTTAAACAGATTAATATCCATCCAATATCGAACAACATCCAAATAGTAGCAGCTGTAATTTCAAATATCACCATTCTATCTATATATATCCCTCCTTCTTCAACCTTTATTGAGAATGATTGGACTTCAATCATATCTCAAATATCTCCCCCATACATGATTTTGGGAGATTTTAATGCTCACTCGCCATCTTGGGGCAGCGAAATAACGAATCTTTCAGGTCACAATGTAATAGAATTCATAGATGTTAATAATATATGCATATTAAATGATGGATCCCCTACTCGGCTTACTCCTCCTAATCAACGAAAGAGTGCTGTAGATTTATCTCTGTGTTCACCATCCTTGGCATCTAAATGTGTGTGGTCAACCATAAATGACCCATTTTCCAGTGACCACTACCCTATTATCATTGAAATAATTAGTCATGTAAACAATAAACCCAACTCTCCATTAAATAGAAATATAAAATTTAGAACAATAAATGCAAACTGGTCATTATTCTCTAAGGAACTTGACTTATTCGTCGAGAGTGAAAATCACTCTCTAAATGACATCAAAACTCAATGTACAATTTTTCCTGACCTTATAATGAAGGCTGCCGTGAAATCGATTCCAAAGAGTAATAGTCATGTAAAAAAGCAACATTCAACACCGTGGTGGGACGATGAGTGCACCCAAGCTATTTCCTTCCGAAGAAAAGCTATATCTATCTACCGTAAAAACATGACGCTGGAGAATTTTCTTAAAGTAAAACAAACTCAAGCGGAAACAAAACGAATACTTAAAAATAAAAAGAGGATCGGTTGGCGAAAATTTTGTGAGAGTTTATCACCCCAGTCGCCACAGTCACATGTTTGGAATAACTTAAGAAAATTCAGCTCTTCATTCAGTCCTCCTTGTACAAAAAATATACCCGAGAAAACCATTATAGGTTTTGTAGATAAGTTAGCCCAACAAACGGTTCCAATGCTTGAAGAAATGCCGACATATGTAAATTATCCAACTCATATATCCTGGTTAGATGCACCATTTTCTATTGACGAACTAAAGTGCGTCACACTCACACTTTCAGACTCTTCCCCTGGACCTGACGGAATTTTGTATAGTTTTGTAAAAGCTTTCTCTGAACAAACCTTAAAATACTACCTGCATCTTTTAAATTATATGTTTGAAACCGGTTTCATACCCAATGGATGGAAAACTCAAAGAATCTTACCTATTCTTAAACCAGGAAAAGATCCTTTAGAAAGTGGGTCATACCGTCCTATTGCAATGTCTTCATGCCTTCTAAAAATTGCAGAACGACTAGTAAAAAATAGATTAGATTGGTTTGTAGAAAACCACAACATAATACCTCAAAACCAATATGGTTTTCGTAAAAAAAAGTCCACAATGGATAATCTAAGTCTATTCACAACTGATATTCGTATCTCTCAATTTTCTAATTCATATACACTTGCCACTTTTCTTGATCTCTCATCTGCATACGATGATGTTCTAATTTCGGTCCTGAAAGAAAAACTATCTAAACTACGTATACCCGCCAAATTGGTGCAATTTATTACCAACATACTCACAGACAGAACCATTATAATCGACAACTTCTCTAATAAAATTGTACGGAAATTGTGGAGAGGCTTACCTCAGGGATCCGTTATTTCCCCTATACTTTTCAATATATACATGAGCGACTTAGATCTAATGTTTCATCCATGTATAAAACGACTTTTTTTTGCTGATGATATACTGATATATTTGTCTCATAAAAATATTATCGAGGCTGCGAGGCAGATAACCACGGCGCTGGGGGCGATTAAGGATTGGCTACTTAGAAATGGACTGAATCTGTCGATAACTAAAACAAAGGTGGTTAACTTTACCCGCAAACGGAAAATCCCAAATTTTTCAGTGTATTTTAATAACGAACCATTGCAAATTGTCAAACAAATCAAATTTCTTGGCTTGAATCTAAATAGTAAACTTTCCTGGCTGACTCAGATCGAACACATTTCTACAATGTGTGAAAAAGGGTTAAATATGATGCGAGCTGTCACTAGAGTATGGTGGGGGTCACACCCCTCCACTCTTAAACTTATGTATAACTCTCTAGTACGAAGTCACATAGACTATGCCTCATTTCTTTTAGATCCATTGCCTAAATATCTCGATAAGAGACTTGAAAAAATACAATCAAAAGCATTAAGACTAATTATAGGAGCAATGAAGTCTTCTCCAATCAATGCTTTGCAAGTAGAATGTGCTGAACCTCCTTTATTTCTAAGGAGACAATTTCTAGCAGAAAAATTCCTTTTTAAAGCTTTATCCTTCTCTCATCATCCGATAAAAGAGAGCCTTAAAGATCTTTCAACTGTTCTACAAAAAGGAAACACAAGACACCTTCCACAAGTAAATATCCCTCTCCTGGTTAAGACCTACTCTGAATATGAATCTTTACTATTATCACTACAAAACCTACAAAAAGAAAATAAACTTCCAATATACAATACCCCATTTGAATCTTTAAACTATATTCCAAATGTCGAAATTTCAGCGTTCGGGCTAGATAAAAAATATAATAGTTCAAATACACTTAATATAAACACAAAATTTACACAAATTGCTAATTCCAAATTCCCGGAATATACCCTCATATATACAGATGGATCCAAATCTGAAAATCAGAACTGTGGTGCTTCGGTTCACATTCCTGATTTCGGCATTAATGTTTCTTATAAATTGCCAAATGAAGTGTCCATTTTCACAGCCGAAAGCTTTGCGATCAACCAAGCTTTGGCTCTTACTCGATCGCAAAATATCAACCGCGCCCTAATATGTACAGATTCCCGTAGTGCTCTTCAAAAAATTTCATCCAATCCTCTAAATTATCCAGAGGACAGAATCACATGTTCCATTAAAAGTTTTCTATATTATCTCAAAAACGACGAATTTGACATAGTTCTATCATGGGTCCCTGGACATCTTGGGATTGAGGGCAATGAAAAGGCTGATGAACTTGCGAAATTGGGAACTACTTCGGGCACAATTCCAGATAACTTTATTATCCCAATCTCAGATCTTTTACCCCGCCTTAAATCAAATATGCTTTTCAAATGGGATGAAAATTGGTACAAAACAAAAAAATATAAGGGTGCTTATCATGCAGGTATCCAACAAAAAATTTCCTCTAAACCATGGTTTTATAATAGAAACATATCTAAACGATTAATATCATGTATTTCTAGAATGAGAATTGGCCATTGTTCAATTGCCTCCCATCTGTATAGAATTAGAGTTCTAAATAGCCCACTTTGCCAGTGTGGTGATGAGGATGAGACAATTGATCATGTATTTTTTAACTGTAAAAATAATTCCGCCTTCAAAAATATATACAAACAATTAATTAAAATCACTCACCAATCTCCACTTAATATCCAACATCTTTTGTCTCTTAATAATTCACGTGTACTGTCTGTTATTTCAAAATTCCTTTCATTGAATGACATAAATTTATAAAAAAATTAACTTCTCTCCTCTGACATGAAATAATTGGCACATAGCACTCTTTACAGGGTGAATTGCCTTAAACAAAAAAAAAAAAAAAAAAGAAAGTACTCTGGAAGATCTATATACTTACGACATGGTATATAGATCTTTCGGATTACAGTTAAATTTGGAACTTTTTTAATAAAAGATTTGACATTTTGTATTTGTCTCTATTAAGAGGGTGACTGCTGCCAACGTTCCTATTTTTTCAATTCGAATTTGCATCATTACTACATTACGAATCATTTTGAAAAAAATAACCTAGTTAGTTTGGATATTAGTAAACAAAAATATACCTTAACTTTTTAATTATATTCTGTATATATTCTTGGAGTAAAATAATAAGCATACCCCGATTTTAGACATTTATCTTAAAATTCTAAAAAACAATAAGGTATAGAGCATTATATTTTTTATAGATTAAAGAAGATCAAAATATCTGGAAAAATACGATGTAACGTTGCATTAATGCATCAGGTTAAGTTAATAAACTTTTATTTCGCAATGGCGCTGAATGGAAAATAAATGTTTTTTAGGTTTATTTACTAAACCTGAAGCATTAATGCAACGTCACATCGTATTTTTCTAGATATTTTTGTCTTCTTTGATTTAAAAAAAAATATGTTGAACTACGCCTTATATTTTATTAAAAATGTAAGATAAACGTTGAAAATCGGGGTATGCCATTATTTTTCTACAAGAATTTATACAGAACATTATTAAAAAGCAAAGATTTATTTTTCTTTATTAATTAATACCCAAACTATCTAAATTATTTTTTTCAAAACGATTTGATAAGAAATAATGATGGTACATCAAATTGAAAAATAGGTACGTTGGCAGCAGTCCCCCCCTTAATACCAATTTTCAGCGTTCTAGCTTTTATGTTTTTTCAGAGGTATATGGATAAATAAAGTAAAAATTCAAAAGTTGATAACCCCAAATTGAAAAAAAAAATCATAATTCTGAGTGTAAAATTTTTGCAAAAATTTTAGAGTCTGTGCATTGAGCGGATCAAAAGTTATAAGTATAAGTGGTGGGGGGGGAACACTGACACAGACACACTAAATATTCTACTCCGAATTCTGAGTAAGTCCATATAAATTGAACATATATGTTGCGAAGCCTCTAAGTTGATGTTTTTTGATTTCACAGTTGAAAAAACGGTGCTGAAAAATATAGACCCTGCATACAAATCTCACGTATCTTGGCTTGATATATTGTCAATATGAAAAGAAAAATAAATTCTCTTGAACAAATTGACAGTTGGAATATTAAAGTTAGATAAAATGACAAATAAAAAGCGCTAAATTCGGTAAAATTTAATCTGTTTGTGGTGTGTTATAAGCGAATAATCAATTTTGAAACAACAATTTTTTTTATTATATACCACACGTTCACCTTCCTCAACCGCAAATTGACTTAGGTAACATGTTGATATTTATATTTCTTAAATATAGAAAAATAGTCGTAAAACGTTGTTATGGACCTTTAACACAACAACATTATTTAAAATAGTGGGTAAATATCGATTGTGGTTAATTTGTCTCTTCGTCTGCTTTTTTTACTTGTTATAATTCACAACAATAACATATTATATATTTATTATTCATGCTCATAATTCCCCAAACCATGCATGATTGCTTGTACTATAGGTGAACGAAATCGATTGAGGCAGGGTGGGATTCGAACTTTCGCCCACTGGATTACTAATCAGCACGACGCCCACTCTAACACTGACACATATAATATGTACATATTGATGATGTGATTTCTAATAGTTTTCCTCAGATAATGTAAAAAAATAACCAGGCTTACTACACTATAACGCTTCATTCTAAAATTGACGAGTAAAAATTGCAATTGTCGACATTTTGAAGGCCAAAAAGCGTCAAAACGGGCGCCAGGGCTCATACGATTCAATGGTTGATAGTTGCTGTGCTGTGGTTTCCTTCAACAGAAAAAAAGCTTTAATATTACTATGACCTGAGTTTGGCAGTCGTGAAAATTCTACTTTCTATTTCATAACCAACTTACTTCTATTACTTTAGTTAAACAAATCTTCTCTCCTTTTTTCCCTTCCCTTCCATAGTGTTGTATCAGGTTTCATCTAAGATTTGTTTAATCATCATTATTGTGCATATTTTTTTTTACTATTTAGCATATAAATGTATTAATGTTATAGTTTACTATTTAGCATATAAATGTATTAATGTTATAGTTTACTATTTAGCATATAAATGTATTAATGTTATAGTTTACTATTTAGCATATAAATGTATTAATGTTATAGTTTACTATTTAGCATATAAATGTATTAATGTTATAGTTTACTATTTAGCATATAAATGTATTAATGTTATAGTTTACTATTTAGCATATAAATGTATTAATGTTATAGTTTACTATTTAGCATATAAATGTATTAATGTTATAGTTTACTATTTAGCATATAAATGTATTAATGTTATAGTTTACTATTTAGCATATAAATGTATTAATGTTATAGTTTACTATTTAGCATATAAATGTATTAATGTTATAGTTTACTATTTAGCATATAAATGTATTAATGTTATAGTTTACTATTTAGCATATAAATGTATTAATGTTATAGTTTACTATTTAGCATATAAATGTATTAATGTTATAGTTTACTATTTAGCATATAAATGTATTAATGTTATAGTTTACTATTTAGCATATAAATGTATTAATGTTATAGTTTACTATTTAGCATATAAATGTATTAATGTTATAGTTTACTATTTAGCATATAAATGTATTAATGTTATAGTTTACTATTTAGCATATAAATGTATTAATGTTATAGTTTACTATTTAGCATATAAATGTATTAATGTTATAGTTTACTATTTAGCATATAAATGTATTAATGTTATAGTTTACTATTTAGCATATAAATGTATTAATGTTATAGTTTAATGTAGGTTTTTTTTGTACATGTACTAAATCACTTTTATCCATAAATGTAACAGATGGTTGTCTTGAAGAAATTGTCACTATAAGTTATTTGTACTTGCAAATAAGTAATGTACAATGAAGTGATAAATAAATTATCTATTGATATAGCAATTTGATTCCATCGTATGTTAGTATCACTATTGTGTACCTACAATTTACCTATGTACATACATAGAAAAAAGATAGTGCGTAAAAAGCCACAGATATCCAGTAAGTATACCATTTACGATATAGCCGTTTGACAATAAGTCCGCCATTATGCACATGTGCTCAAAATGATTTAAATAAATAAATAAAATTAGATTGGTCGATGGCAGAGCCCGGCTCTCGTGCTGGGCTAATAATCCAGTGGTCGCGAGCTCGAATCCTGCCTTCACCTATAGCACAAGCATTTGTGCTTATGAACGTAGGAAGATTTTTTTTTTTAATAAGGCCATATTTTTTTCTAATTAAATAAATTTTATATTATATGGCAATTCACCCTATTAAGAGTGCTATATGCCTTGGATCAAAAATAAATAAAATAATAAGGTCAGGAGTTGTTAAATGAGATTAATAATATGTTCAAAATTAAGTTATATTTCAATGCGAGTTCGAATCCTGTCTCGACCGATTTCGTTCACCTATAGCACAAGCATTTATGCTTTATTTAGGGAATTTAGGAAGATGTATATGTACATTATGTAGGTACTTGTTTTACAAGGACATATTCATTTTTTTTAAATGTTTGTTTTAAGATTTTTTAGCAATAAGACACCCATTTTTAATGTTGCCATTTTGGGTGTGACGAACTGATGTGTGGGATACACGCACGTTCTTTTTTTATAAAGAAGTGCAATTCCGCACACCTGTCGTGATGGTATGTATGTATGTAAGTAGTCATAATCATATCTAAAGAAAAACATTATCAGAAGAGTTATATTATTGAGTGAGTCATAATATTAGGTAGGTATTTACAGTAAAAATTTTCATCGCTTACCCTTTCCATTAACGACATAAAACGTCAAACATTGCCATGTTTAATGACTTAATTGAAAAATACCTCCAGTGAACTATTTGACAATGTAATTAAACAGTCGAGTGTTTGCCTTACCCACCCTAGTACGATAATTTTATCTCTCGTGGATTATTTTACGAATAAAAACATGTTTTGTCAAGATTGGGGAACAGAGAAATAGGTGGACAGGGCCGCACCCACCATAGATTCAAACGGTACAGTTAGGCAGGCGCAAAAAATGTGCGGTTGACGCTGAAATTACCCACGGGCAAATATTTTATCATTATAATTGAAGAAATCTGAGGCGCATTATATAAAGAAAAAATAAAAAAAAGAAATATATTTATATTTATTTATACATACACTAATAGGCATTACAATAATAATTAAATCTGCAATGCCCCAATAGGCAAATAAACCTGTGCCAGGGCCAATGCATCTCGAGACAGTGACACTGTATTAGTTGATGTTAACATCAATTGTCCATAAAAAGTGATAATATTTCAAACAACAATAAAAAACATACAAAAATAAAAAAAAACACAATATAAAAAAATGCACTTAAGTACTAAGAGCAAGATAAATTATGGAGTCTAAAGCTATTGGTGAAAAATCTTTGCATAGTGTCTGCCTGATACTAAGCCATTCCTTTATCTTAGTTTTAAATGCATGACTATTAATTATATAAATGTAAATTTTAGATGATTCGAAAAAAAATATTAATAAGAATCCAAAAATCGATTAGAATCGATAGAAGTTGATAGGTAGTAAGGAACCCCTAGGATCTCCCTAGAACCTGCTCCTTTGATATGTCAAGTATTTGGATGGATGAACTATCCGCAATCGAAGCTTGATCAATGCGTATGTTGCATATTATTTTGAATTTTTAAATTATGAATTTGCAATTCACGAATTGATATACGTAGACACTATTTTGATAAAGTGCAATAAGTGCATAAGTCGACGAACGTGTTTCTTTTTAAAGTTCATTTTAAAAACAACAGCGAGAGATAATCTTAATTCCTTTCAGTTGAATTTGTATTTCGGGATGATCGAACTTATCTAGAAGTGAATTTTTTAACTCATCCCAACTCCATTCTCGCCGAACACAAGCTCGGTACCATTTTAATGCTGACCCTTCTAACAGGTCAATAAAACCGCGAGTTAATTGAGTATCCGTTACTCCTCTCGCAAACATCAATTCTTCTAACCTACTTATAAAATTTCTTATACTAGAATGACCTTTATGTTCCATTTTGATAGATCGACACATTTGTTCGATCGATCATCAATAACATACTGTATTGTACGATTTTGATTACTCAAAGGAACTGAATTACTATACCTATATAAAAATCTCGTGTCACAATGTACGTACCTACCTACACACTAATCTCCGAAACCGCCCAATCGATTTCATTGATTTTTTTAAATTTATATGGTTGGTTCCGAATTGAAAGATAAAAGTTTTATTTTTCAATGAAAAAAAAATATTTCTTATCCAAAAATACATATAGCCACATATATATTTATCTTAATTGTGTAATATTTCAATAGATGGCGGTGTGAACAAATAAATTGACATTTATATTACGTATCTACAGAATATACCACACTTAAAGGTACGAAAAAATAGACAAAATACATAAAATAAGGTCTATATGCGGTCTACATAGAAAGCAGTCTATGACAGAACAGCATCTGCCCGGGCTCACTAGTAGTATAATAAAATATTGATAACTGATATTCAAGAAGAGAGAATAAAAAAATAATAGATGTAAGAAAAATAAAAAGCGTATATGAGATGATTCATAGACGTGAATGAACTGAGAAATGTATGTCAAGAGTAAGGAGTCTGGTGTTCGACTCTCTCTGCCTACCCCAAATAGGGAAATGGTGTGATGGTAGGGGGAGAATAAAAAAAATAATTGAAGTGTGCCAGGCATCGAAAATTATAGATCTGGCCCTGGGTACCGAGTATTTGAACACGATTAAATCTCGCATCACAACAGTCATTGTAAAATACTGTATTTTTAATAAGCATGAATGGTTATTTTTATTTACATCCGGAATACAGATAGTCTACAAATAATTATTGTAATTAAATGCGAGATAATGTCGTTAATTGAACTAAACGCTTTGAACGATATTGAAGGCATTAATAAACTGTTAAGAGATTCGTAAATTTGATTTGAAGAAATCGACCAAAACACAGTCGATATATAAATATATATATATATATATATATATATATATATATATATATATATATATATATATATATATATATATATATATATATATATATATATATATATATATATATATATATATATATATATATATATATATATATATATATATATATATATATATATATATATATATATATATATATATATATATATATATATATATATATATATATATATATATATATATATATATATATATATATATATATATATATATATATATATATATATATATATATATATAGAGATGTGTATCAATTCATAAAATAGAGGAATAAAATCATGAAGGTATGACACTAGTTAAAATATTATTTTTTATGTTAAATGATTTTTATTCGTGGAATTTTTTGCATCAAATGAAAATATTAAATAAAATAATTAAATTAATTGGCAAATAAAGCAAAACACATCATAGGTTGTGTCGTATTTGGGAGGCCAATGTATTTAGGAAATATGTCATCTTCCTGAGTGGCCTCACTGTTGAGGATGACGGTTACACCCAATCACTCGACAAATGTTCTACCACCATGTAGGACGGTCCTGAGCAGATCAAAGGGCTTCATAAATTGAAGATTCTGTAGAGGACTTCATAAGGTCACTCCACTAAGCCGGTAAGTGACTTATGGATCTTCTACGCACCGTGCTTCCCATAACGACGACCTTTTCGAAGCTATTTTATTTATTTATAAAGGAAACATACAGTTGAGAATATAATATATATTGTATAAACGGTACAAAAAATCAAATAAACCAGCAAAGCTTCCATAAAAGGTTCACAATAAGTTACACAATAACAAAATAATAGCTATAATAAAAGGAAGAAAGAAGGACCTTTCTGAAAACACGTTCAAAATTCGGGATGAAGTATGCGCTGTTAACAAATCGACAACTACAGACGATCCTTTGAATGTATTTTAATTTAGAAAAAAAGACGATTTTATACATCTAGTATAAGCAAAATTAACGTAATATGATTATATAAAAACAAAAACCAAGAAAAATATCCAACAAAGAAAGAACATGCAAAAAAACAAACTATACAATATCAAAATACCTAGGCGAAGAAAAGCGGCAAGACTAGACACAACTAGCTAGCTTATATGGACTAGCCTTTTTAATATGTCCTCCTAGTCTCTCTTCTCTCCTTTCCTTTCCCTAGTTTTTGTATATATGTGTGTATGTATGTATGTGTATGTATGGTGTGTATGAGTGTGTGTAAGGGTGTGTATGAAGGTGTGTGTATTAATGTTCTTGGTTTGTAAACTGTTATTTGTTTATGTTGATGGAATGCTTTTTTTGGGTCTAACACTGTAAAAATAATATTGTATCATTAAACTGTAAATAAGCTGAAGCTTGGATAAATATGGACTTATAGACACAATTATTTTAATAGTAGTCCATGGTGTTCCCAATATTGTCCGCCAACGTTGATATTTATGATTTTCAAAAAAATTGCAAAAAATCTATTTCAGTTCTTTCAACAACAAAAAAATCAATTTAAATAACTGATATTAGCTGTCCTGCTAAAATACTATAATGATGTTTATATCAAATTATTACTTAAATACGATCATTCCTTTACACACGAGTGCTTTACACGAGGAAATATGTTTTTTCTTTCAGTGCATCTTTTTCTATATTTTTCGGTTATTTTTTTATATATGTAGGTATTATGATCTCTGTATTCTTCGTGATAGAGTCAGAAATACAGAGATCCGAAGAATCTGCGAAGCTGCAATGAGGACATCGTAAGATGGGTGCGCCAAAGGAGAAGGTACTGGAACGAACACGTCAGCCGCATGCCCGAAGATAGGATCCCGAAAATAAGACAGACAACGTACCGGAGGGGTCTCGATCACGAGGACGCCCACCAAAATGATGGTGAGATAGTTGGAAGACCACATCACAGGAGGCTGATAATGCAGCATAAAACAGGCCCTGGGCCTAATGAAAGAACAAGAAGAAGAAGGAGGTATTATAAATTTAATTAAAAAAAAATGAAGCAATCTTGCAGTGAAATTTTGTCGTGCATGCAGATTAGTTTTCGTTAGTTACCTATTAGATTTCTATAAAAAAATTACGAATTGAAAAATTGTTAAAACAGAAATTCTTAACCATAGGAGACTACTCGGAAGGCCTGCGAAGAGATGGAAGGACAGTTGTACCTCCTGCTCCCAGGATAGTCCACCCTCAGAAACAGGTCAAATGACCTTATACACGATAAAGAAGAAGAAGATAAATCCGTTTATGGCTAGACATATTGATATAATACCTAGATTTGAAAAATATTTCACAGTTAATATTTTTGATTCATACTGGTTTTGCGGTAAAGCGATAATAATCGTTGCTACTATGAGTTGAGTCATTTTGTAAAACAACGGATGAAATGGAGAGCGTCACAACACCTTATATCCGTATTTGGAGATAAATCTTAAGGGAGCCTTAGGCCTTCAAGGTACTTTGAAGGCGATTTTGTTATTTAGAGCGAATGTGACGTCACATACCTCGATAATTGAATACCTGCGAGAGAATTAGTGAGGAATGCGTTTTTTCTAGAATATATTAAAAAATATATCTCATTGTATTCCCATTCGATATATAATCAACAAAATATGTTATGTCATCCTTTGAAGAATGTGTATGTGTTGTTATTTGGCAGGAATAACTGGTAAACAGATTGTGGTGTTTTTATAAATGAATATACCAATGCAATTTAACACTGTTTATTTTACACAAAACAATAAGTTTTACAATAAGTATAACAAAATATTTTACTTTAATTTCGCACTCGTATTCTATACCGATAATACCTAATTTGACATAGTGTGAACGCTTTCAAAGTTGAACGAAGAATGAACGAAGACTTACGACAACTAACGACATGGCCCGATATTCACTGCCGTTGGGCAAGTACATACCTATGTACTCAGTGGTATCAAATACCGCACAGATTATATTTTTATATGACGAAAAATGTCATCAGTGTCTGCTTTCCTTGAGTTGAAGACTTAACTCGAGGGCGACACTTACCTTCCGGGTATCTTAACACCCAAGGCTTCGTTAATACTCGTATTTGTCTCTAAATACGGGTATTGTACCTCTTTTGTTGTGCCTACTTTCTGAGAGAACCGGAAGAAGACAAATGACCACAAAATAAAATGTATTTATTTTAACAAACGTCAAAACTTGTTTTAGTACCTCATTATTTCCATAAAAGGATATAGAAGGAGGATTAAATGTTGTTTTTATAATTTGCACTTTGGAAACCTGTGGTGTTAATAGTTTCACAACGAAAAAAAATGAAATACCACCGGGAATCGAACCCGGGACCTTTTACCCAAGAGTAAGATCTACAACCAAATGAGTCACGAAAGCCGACAAAAATTATAACATTCAGACAAAATTAATAAATATACCTAAGTTTAACATGAGAGTACAAAATAACAACACAGATATAGCTTTTGCAATATTTTTATTAAGATTTATTTTTTTGATCGAAAGTTCTTGATGGAATTCCATTAAAATTTCTTATAATTATTAACATAAAAAATAAAAAACGTTTATAACTTAATTTCATTGTTTATTTAGACTACAACCTACAACCATTTTCGTGCTAAGCACATTTTCAAGTACTTACTTGAAAAGAAAATGTGCTTGAAACCGGTTGTAGGTTGTAGTCTAAATAAACAGTGGAATTAAGTTATAAACGTTTTTTATTTTCAATGTTTATTAAAAATTTTAAGAAATTTATATATTTGTTTTCTGTTTACAATTGCATTAACAGAGGCATATTAAATTACAAAGTATGTTATAAACCTTTTTGAGGCTCTTTTTAGTAGGTACCATTAGTTTGGTAAAACATTAAACAATTGCTGGAGGGAGAAAAATATTGTTACAAAGAAAAGAGAAGCATAAAAAAGAAAATTATTAAACCATTAGTATTCGCACGATAACCACAAGAATTCCAGACACTAACCCGTCCTGTTAATCCTTATTTAATCTGTAAATATTATGTATATTCGTATATTGTACTGTTCTTTTTAATAAAATAAAATAAATACCTTCATGCCATGTCCCTATCGGGGTAGGCAAAGAGAACCGAACGCCATATTTTCTATCTTGTCACCCATCCATCGCCTCTCCAACATATATACATGTGTTTCTGTTGTTCAAGATTCTTACATTTCCTTCTTTCAGAATATCGTCATCATGTTCAATCTCTTTTTCGACGGCCCTGTGACCTCTCATTCCATTCCTGTCCGTTTTGAATAATATTTTCTTAGTCAGGCGTTCTTCATTCATTTAATCCACGTGGCCAAACCATATTATTGTGTTCATTCAACATGTGCTAATAAGTAAACAATGTCGGATCTTTCACATAATATGATACCAAATCAATCTTACATATGCGTCGGATCATAATATGTGAAAGATCCGCCATTTTGAAATATTTGGTATGACGCGTTAGTCAAACGTTGAACAACCTCTCGACCTGTCCTAACTTGACGTATATAAAATAAAGGTGTAATAAAGATAGTCACGGTTTATAAGTAAACTGTTTCGATAATCACGCTGTATTACCAGGTAGGTACTATAGATAGTTTACGTTTAGGCTTGATATATTTATACGTCTAATCTCTATACCTACGGAAAATGTTTGATGGAGATAGTTAAATTTTAACTGTATTTCGATTGGTCTTTCGATTGACCCGACAACTTGTTTCTCTCCTCCTCCTTTTCCCCTCCCTGACCCTTCCCTATATCCTAAACCCTCTTGCAATGTTATATGTAGGTTCAATATTTTTTTTGTTTTTAACTGACTCAAAAATTTAATTCATAATACTAAATAAGAATTTTGTAATTGGCGCAGATTGGCGCTATGAATCATTGTAAATTTATATTATTTTTAATACAACTTAAAGCTTTAAAGTTCATTCATTCATACCATCACGGCATATCCCACAATGTGGGGTAACCAGCGAAAGGTGTGCGGGTGTGCATTGCCTTATAAAAGGGAGCACAACACATCTGTGTATGCCCACACATCAGTCTCGTCTCACCTAAAAAGGCACTTCATTCAGAATGGATGGTGAACCTCATTGCTGAACTATGTCAGATGTCATTGTGGCCTGATGTATTTTCGATTACCCGGCTCTTACGGGACACTCGAAAACAATAATAGAAAAGAGTGGAAGCACTATTCTACGCCGGTGCCAAATAAAATAAAATAAGTAAGACGGTTAGAGTTTTTCATACTAGTTGTCATTGTCCTGTGTGGATAACATATATGAAAAAAAAAAAAATCTTTTAATCGCAGAGTAGCTACAGCAATTTTAAACTAGTACTGCCTCAGAACAGACTTTGTCTAGCGAAGCAGTAAAATTACCAAATGTGTGAAAAAAAATGTAATTATGTATTATAATTAAATAGAAGTTGTAATTGTAATTATGTACCTATGTAATTTTCTTGCCATTGTAATAAATTATTCATTCATTAATTTTTATATAAATAAAGAAGACTAGTAAAAAAGAAGACTAGTAAAAAAGAAGACTAGTAAAAAAGAAGACTAGTAAAAAAAATTGACATATGTCTTTAACTACAACAAATTTATTCTATGGCGAATTAAGTATTTTTACCTTATTAATCATATGCGAATTCGTCGACTACGTCTTGAAGGGGAAGGCCATTTTTTGATATGAATAAATTTAACATTGATATTTTTTTGCACGTAATTATATACGTAATATAAGAATATCATATTATTTATGTTTCAAGTATTAAAGATTGTACCAATCAAACAGGTTTCTAAAAATACAACACCAATTCATGATCAGGTGTGTTCAATCATTTTGATTTAAATTTCAATTAAAAAAAAAACGATCTTACAAGAAAAATATTTATTTTTGATTTTTCAGTTATTTTTCAATAATGAAGACCTATGTTCTTTAAAAAAGTACAAACACGTATGAATGATTGATTAATTCAACAATTTTGTGTGTTATCGTAAAACAACTTGGACACGCCACGTGGGTGCGCAGATCGTAAACTTGTCTTTTTTTAAAAAGCTACAAAAATTTTGGCGACATTTATATCCAAAATGTGATAATAGGAGGCTTTACCGATAGTACCTACGTAAAATTATCCTGCGCGCAATATGAATGCTATAATGCAGTGCGCATATGCAATGAAATATCACTTGTATCTTGCGTTCATTAAAGAGGTTTTGTTATAGATATATAAACGAGTGGGTTGTGTCCAACGCTAAACTCCTTAAAACAAGTCATTCTATAAAGTATTCAATTTTTGTATAGAAAATATTCAGCATTTTCATGAAATGAGTATGTTAAATTATTTTTTAATTAAATATTTTATTATGAAAACTTGATAACTCTGCAATGCCATTTTATGTAAGTGGTGTGCCTTTTTACCAATTTGAAAATAAAATTTTCAAATTTTAAGTTTTCTGAGCTTGAGGTCACTTTCAAATATTTCACAGTTAAAAAAATGAGAATCACTATTCAGATATCCTTCAAAATCTAATGGTAATGGAGTCTAAGCGAGTATTAGATATACATATTTGCAAAATTTGAAAAAAATCGAATGATTACTTTTAGTCTATATCGATAAAGTAAAATAAACACGCCGTACATAGCTCACAGCACATAGCACACACACACAGATACATTGTGATAAAACTTTCAGAATACAATCTCAGCATGATACTAGTTGATAATCTGCAATAAAAAAATAGCCTTAAAAATTGCGAAATCATAACTCCCCACAATATCCCCTTGGGTTAGTGAGGAGTAAAAACACAAATAACAAAATCTGACACAAAATCATATTATTATTTCGTCGTCGTATTTTATTGTATCCCGTATAATTTTCGATTAGGTTTCAAATAACTCGCATGAACATGTTGCTTACTATCGGGAATGCCTCGTGTTTTTTTAATCGTTTTATTTATTAATACATGTTGTTTGTGTACTGAGATATAATAGTTTTGTGTACCTACGGAGATATAAGTAATAGTATTTGTGCACTGAAATATAATAGTACCTATTTGTGTTCTGAGATACCAATAATAGTATTTTATTAGGTACTCATAGCATTAGAAAGAATTTCAAATTTGTAATTGTTTAACTATTGTTTGTGTATTGAAAAAAAATATTTATTGAAACTAAGGTTTGTTATTGTTGATAAGGTTTGTTATGTAACGGCATAAAATCGTACCTACATGATTTAATAAATAAATTCCTATATATCATACATAGTACATTCCTTAAAAATGATTGCACTACAGGCGAACAGAATCGGACCGTAATTATGTTAAAAATACATCTTAAAATTGGTAATACAAACTGAAGAACGCAGGCGATGAACCAGACTAAATGGCGGAAAAAAATATGAAAAATTAATACGAATAAATATTGATAATGAAAACATTGAAAAAGTTAAATGTATGAAATATTTAGGTATATTGATAGACGATAAATTGAAATTTGATAAACACTTTGAATATATTATGAAAAAAATGGCTAAAAAATTGGTTTCTTAAAAAGAATAAGAAATAACTTAGATTTTCACACATCAAGATTAATTTTTAATTCAATTGTAATTCCCCATTTAAATTATTGTTCTAGTGTCCTTTTCCTCTGCAATGAAACTCAAAATAGAAAATTACAGATTATTCATAATATGGGAATGAGAACAATTTTAAAATGTAACAGATATACAAAAATAAACCTAATGTTAAATAAACTAAAATTAATGACAGTAAAGCAATACATTATATACAACACATTAACTTTGATTTTCAAACTAAAAAATAATATGCTTCCAAAATATATGCAGAGGGATATATTATTCAATTCCAATGTTCACACCTACCCTACGAGAGGATGTCAGGATTTTAGACTTCCAAAAACGAGATTAACATGCACTCAAAATAGTTTATACCATAAAGGTCTTAAAATATATAATAGTTTGCCACCAAAAATAAAACAAACCACAAATCTTGCCACCTTTCGTGGGCTAGGTGCTGAGCACATAGTTGAAAATTATTAATTTTCTCCATACTTTACATTGTTTTAAATAATTTAGTGTCATACCCTGTACCTGTACCAGAATTTATTAATTTATCAAAAAAAATGTATACTTTTTGTTTCTTTGTTTATACTAGATGTATTAATTTTTATATTTTTTTACGTCTAAATAAAAGTTACTATTATTATTATTAAAATATAGACCCAAAAAAATTTTCGTATAAATAAATTCGACAAAAACAAATCTAATAATTTCGAATGCGTATTATTTATTCCATTAATTTGATTGAAAAACTCTGACTTAGGCGGGAAAAGCGTAAACTGCGATCAAAACAACATATTTTTGTATTATTATTTTCCACGAATATTATTGTTAGGTACTGTCCATCACAACTAAGTATGAAAGTATGTAATATTAAATTTTCTTCTTAATAAAAAAATGAGTATCTAATTGTGTTGATATTTGCGTTAAAGAAAGAAGATTCTTCATTATCTCAAAATAAAATAAACTATCTGGTCTCAAATTGATTTCTTTGATATTTCCGATCTTTCTCGTTCCTTTTCCTTATATGAAAAATTAATATTGTTTTAAAATGCTCCTGATTACTGCAAAGTGTATAAGTTTTGAATTGATAAAATTAGTTATTGATATACGCATTTATCGTTTTTTGAATTTTACATCTATGTTTGGCGTAGTTTAAACGAATGGTATGATTGGGTTCATGGTATATTCTCTAAAGAATTACCGAAAAAGTTACTTTTCATAAAATATTTACACGAATTGTCGAATATTCACTGACAAGTATCTAGTGTCAAGCCAACTTTACTCATCAACATCTGATAATAACTTACATTTATTTTTTAATATATTTATAGGTTTGGTGCAAGATGCATAAAATGTTTTTATTTTAATTTGAACAAAATAAAGTAACCACAACTTGAATGTATTATCCTTTTGGAATGTAAAAGGAAAATAAAGGCAGGTAACTATGAACAGGTATTTTTCTAATTTTGAAGCATCATGTGATCAAACAAACCTGTTTTTGAGGCATGAGTCAATAAAGTTCAAATTCACGTTTGATTATTATATTGCCGTTTGCCTGATCAATCTAAACTAAAGAACAACATTGCTGAACACTGTTTGATGGGATATCATAAGTATTATATTATCTTTTTTGTATAAAATTAAATTATATAGCCAGACATTACATGCACGATTGTGAATGTACATGTATTAAATGCAAAAATAACATTTTTTGACTAGTAAAACGAGACATGTTACCTTATTTGCTGATCAATTATGAGTATGAATATTATATACTAATGTATATTTATGTATATAGTTTTTGTACACATAACTGTAGCATTGATTTTTATGCATAAAAAACTATTACATTATAACAAGTAACAACTCTCATTGTTTGTAATAACCTAATGCTACAAGAATAACATTTGCATTGTTTAGTGTGCCAATCAACAATTCTTGATAAAACTCCGTTGTGTGTAGATATATTATAAAAATACTTTTTTTCTTTCATCCTATTAAATTCAATTGATTATTGTCGCCTTTCATGCAAACCACATCGTCAAAATAATACTAAACAGTATGTAAAAGTCTTGTAGAGTATTATTCTGACGATGTGGTTTGCATGAAACGCGTCAATAATCAATTAAATTTAATAGAACGAAAATCAAGTATTTTATTTTATGTTTATAATATATTTACATTACAACGTTTCATTCTGCACTCTGTACAGATAGCGCAGATATAATATATAAATATATACAAAATAATAAAATAACAACTATAGATATTTTTTCTATAACTAGTTGCATGTAACACATGAGATCCAACTGTCGATAGCTGTAGTATGTATAGTTGAAGAATAAGTACCAAACTATAAATACAAATTATTTAATATTTTAAGATATTTGGTTTTCTATACAACACATGTACCTAGGTATGTATGTCAAGATAGGATAGTATGGAGGTCAGTCCTTTGATCCTACCCAGAATGTGAAAACAGCATGATGGTATGTATGTATGTTTGGAGATTAGTATCAAATTATTAAGTCTTCTTAGGTATTGTGAGTACTTCCATACAAATTTTATGAAACAATGTCGTCACTAAATTCAATTTTTATAAAAATTGTTGAAAAAAAATTGCAATGTGCTAATACAATTCTAATATTTTTTATAGAAAATTAAATTTTCTAGTTGGGGTGTTTCGGCTTTTTTCGATATTTAAAAAAAATGGAAATATAGGCAGTTAAACTCATAAATTTATCATAAAAAAAATATTTTTCTTAATAAAAAATGTTTGAGAAACCCTGGAATTTTAAAAAAAAAACTAATTTGAGATTTTGTATTTGTCTATGTTTATACCAATTTTCAGCGTTCTAACTTTTACGGTTTCTGAGATATATGGAAAAATAAATCAAAATTTCAAAAGTTGATAACCCCTGACTAAAACAAAAATTCACAATTCTGAGTATAAAAGTTTTGTAGGCTTGTAATTTTTTAAATATTTTAAAATTTTGGGTTCTGTAAATTAAGCGGATCAAAAGTTATAAGGGGGGGACAGACAGACACACACACACACACACACACACAGACACACACACACACACACAAAACTCACATAAAATGTTCTACTCCGAATTCTGAGAAAATCCATGTATAGGAATATATATGCTGCGAGGCCTCTAGTTGGTGCTATTAGCATGCAAAAAGGCCACTACACCATACAAAATTTTCCTTCGTACACGCATCTCGGCTTAATAATGTCGATTCATTAAGAGAATTGAATTCTCATGAACGAATCGACAGTTGGATTATTCTATAAACTAGTTGCATGTAACACATGAGATCCAACTGTCGATAGCGATAGTATGTATAGTTGAAGAATATGTACCAAACTATAAACCCATAGATACAAATTATTGAATATTTTCAGATATTTTGTTTTCTATACAACATATGTAGGTATGTATGTCAAGATAGGATAGTATGGAGGAATATCCTTTTTCCTACCCAGAATATGCAAATAGCATGATGGTATGTATGTATGTTTGGAGATGACGTATCAAACTATTAAGTCTTCTTACATATTGTGTATAGGCGACTGCCATACAAAATGTATGAAGCGATGTCGTCACTAAATTCAATTTTTAAAAAAATTGTTAAAAAAAAATTGCGATCTTCTACTACAATGTTAATATTTTTTATAGAAAATTAAATTATCTAGTTGGGGTGTTTCGGCTTTTTTCGATAATTGTAAAAGTTTTGGAAATATAGGCAGTTAAACTCATAAATTTATCATAAAAAAAATATTTTTCTTAATAAAAAATGTTTGAGAAACCCTGGAATTTTTTTGAAAAAACTAATTTGAGATTTTGTATTTTTCTATGTTTGTACCAATTTTCAGCGTTCTAGCGTTTATGGTTTCTGAGATATATGGAAAAATAAAATAAAAATTCAAAAGTTGATAACCCCTGACTGAAACAAAAATTCAAAATTCCGGGTATAAAAGTTTTGTAGGCCTGTAACTGTTTATATATTCTGAAATTTTAGGCTCTGTAAATTGAGCGGATCAAAAGTTATAAGGGGGGGACGGACACACAGACACACAGACACACACACAGACACACACACAGACACACACACACACAGACACACGAAATGTTCTACTCCGAATTCTGAGTAAATCCGTGTATGGAACATATATGCTGCGAAGCCTCTAAGTTGGTGTTTTTTGACTTCAAAGTTGGAAAAGCCGTGAAAAAAGTAGACCTCTCCATACAATTCTCGCGTATTCTGGCTTGATACATTGTCGATATGTTAAGAGAACAAAGTTCTCCTGAACAAATCGACAGTTGGAAAATTCTTCAATTTAAAAAGTATAGTTTCCACCAACTTCCTTGATACTTTTCGCCGTGGAGGGGAGTGGTTCGCACATTGCGATCTGCGCACCCACGTGACATGTTCAAGTTGTTTTACGATAACTATACATTGTAATATCACAAAGAAAACGCTTCTTATTAGATGCTTGTCTATGATCAAATTCATAAATGTTTGGTACGAAATATCACCAGCAGATGGCAGAACCTTATAATTGTCATTTTGGAATGTCATACACAGATGGCAGTGAGACAAACCAAAATAGAGTACTCCGATATTATACCTATATATCATCAGGCAAAACAATCAAAGTAAATTTCATTATATTCAACACAAAAATGAAACAAATTGTTGTTAATAACAAATTATATACCTACATTAGTTTCAGCATTCGTGAAGAAAAAGGAAAATTAAATTTATTTTAAATGGCAAAATAGTAATAGGCGTGATGACAGTAAGAAAAAATCATTGAAATTATGATTTTATTAGATAAAATATGTTATAAAGATTTGAAAAAATATATTTATTTTCATTTTAAAAGAACGAATAATATTAATATTATTAAAATAAAAATACAAAATATGTTTGTCCGCCATTTTATGTGAAACACCAATCAGAGCGCATGACGTCACCATATTGTCACTGTCAATTGTGTTTGTTACTGTCAACTGTTGTGTTGTTCGAAATGGCTATTTTTTTCATAACAAGCTATATGGAATATGCTGCTTATTTTTAACATGCTATTTTTATTTATTGATTTATTTGGTTTATTTGGGACAATAAACCAAATAATATCGCTATCCGCTCTATTGAATCGTTGACGCATCTGTTATAACACGCACCGAGTATTGTAACGTGGTGGAGAATATTTAACGTTTCAGAAATAAATAACTTGGTGGCTTTCATTGCTTGATTATAAAATAAAATGATGTAATTATATTGTTTGTGGGAGTTGTACAGTGTTACATGAGGTTGAAATGGAAATACACAATGTATTATGATGAATCTAATATACATATGGGATAACTGTTATGATTCATATACATATTATGATTAATATATTAAAATATGTAATAGGTGTGATGACTGTAAGAAAAAAATCATTGAAATTATGATTTTAAAAAATAAAATAGGTTATAAAGATTTAAAAAATGTTTTTTTTTTTAATTTATAGGAGTGAATAATAATAATATTATAAATATAAAAATACAAAATGTGTTAGTCCGCCATTTTATGAGAAAAAACAATCAGAGCGCACGACGTCATAGTATGGTCGCGTCAATTCTTCTGATAGTCTTGAATACAATATACGCATTAATTGTCGGTCTGGACTATGTTTATTTTGGTGTTATCGATATATTAATATTTTAATTAGATTCTTAAAACTAAAACAAATTAAATATAAATGGAACAAGTATTCATCAAAGCAAATAGTTTCAATTTAATACTCGCCTACCTATCGGGGGACACTATGGGCCGGTATTACAGTGTCAGTTTAAGAGCTAAACTCAAGTTTTACAAAAATATAGCGTATTACAGTGTCCGTTTAGACCTAATCTTCCCTCAAATACGTCACTAAAACGACAAATATTTAACTCAACGTTTCTGGCAGATTAAGTACTTAACTGTGAGTCAACTGTCATTTGCTAGGCAACTCGTGTAGTTTCAGTTTCTATCACTAGAGGCGTTAGGCAACGTGTGTAGTTTCAGTGTTGTATCGAAGGTGGCGCCACACAACAAAACAAACTGACAGCCGTATTGAAACGAACACGGGCATTTAAAAGCATTATTTTGGTGAAAAAAATTAAATTTACCATGTTGGATAATAAAACAATGGTATTTAAAGTCGTAGCGTCCCGTTTTGTATTTCGTATTATTTGAGGTTATTTAAATTTGACAGATAATAACCACAGAAAAAGTGAAATATGTCTATAATTGAAGATTTAGTAACTGACATGTCATATTGCACTGTAATACGGAAATGGATTCAATCTCCCCTTAACATTAATCTTGAGTTTGGCAAACTCAATGAGTTGAGGGCCGACTGTAATATCGGGCCTATGTTAATTGTATTTTGTATGTAACTTAGTTTTTATTGAATAAATAAATAAATAATGAACGCTCGCAACGTATGGTAAACTAATTTAGTTTTAGTATTCTACAATTTTGTCACGCGATGGTGAGCTGACGAACGTTCGACATGTTATGATGCTGGTCACTGCCAAACTAAACTAGCAAGCTATATTTTTTTCATGCAATGAAGCGATTTGCGAAACGACGGCGATTACGCGAAGCATGCGTTTTAAAACATCGTTACAATTTTAGCAGCATACGAATTATTACATAGCGCTCGTTATTTGTATTGTGTTCATAACAAGCTATATTTATCTGCTATCGTTATTTTTAGCAATAGCAGCCATAGTAGTTATTTTTCTGCCTGTCTTAACTACTCTTAACTAGAATGGAACTTTTGATGGTCGGATATTTCTTTGCGTCGAACAAAGACTTTTGTTCATCAGAATTTCGAAACGTAAAAACTTAATAATAAGTACATATAAGTACTTTATTTATCTGTAATTTAAATACAACTTACATCTCGAAAATCGATAAAATATGCTCCTTCTTCTCTCTACATTATGTGTTCATAAGCTAAAAACATACGCGGGAAACTTATGATGGCCTATTTTGACGTTTGGACATTAATGAAGTTCTTTATATGCTTATTGCCTAAATAATGGTAAATATTATATTATTGAGAGCTAAAAGTGGGGGAACAAATACTGTACTTCATTGTAAACGCGTACTTAATAAAATTCACTTGTGTCTCGCCGTGCGAAATTTAATCACTTATTTCTCTTTTTTTTCGCGTGGGACGAAAACAAATACCTCAGTAGGTGTTTTTTTCGTCGTGTTTGTACATTTAGGGACCGCACAACACTTATGCACTTTTGAATTGATTATAAATACACAAATCGTCTTAGAACACATATATTACATATAGTAGTGATATGCAGTTTACGATACCATGACGTCACCGTCAGGGTCGGCAGCCGCCATGATACTACAAGCTTTTTTTGGCGTAAATGTCAAATTTGATTTTAAAATGGCGATTTTTGCTACTAAACCTTTATTTTATGTAGAAATGTATATATATTTGAAAACAGTGAATGCGTAAAAACATCGTGAGATAGTTTTTCAAAATTAGTCATCATGCCTATTGAAATGGTAAAAAACTCAGCCGGTAGATTTTCATTCTCATTCGATTGAAGTAAAAATTTACTTCATAGGCCTTGAAATTTTCTTGTTTCAATAAAAAAATAAAAAAGGGTTTTACTAGAAATAATTTTACAAGAAAAGTATTGAACAAATTCAAATTTCAAAAAAATCACACAATAGAATAAATATGTAAAAACAAACTGTTCTTTATTTCAAAGACATATCTTTTAAGAGTTCTGCGGAAAATATTTTACAAAATACGCTATTTAGCCTACTATAGCCTCTTAATAGAAAAGTTTATAAATATTATGCAGCATGATTCTCTTTCTCAAAACATAAATATGATAAAAAAAGATTAAGCATATTTATATTCAATAACAATAGATATTATAAAACTGTGATATTGTAACTTAATCACAATTCCTTTACATAAAAGTATTAATGTATTCAATTTCCCCTTAATCTCTTCTTAAAAAATATTTAAAAAAAATGTCTGGTACCTTTCAAATTAAAAACATTCATGATGCTATATTTTGTATGATCATAATAATAATACAATGTATAATACATATTATATTTACATACTTTTTAACAATTTAAAATGTGAATATAGATTATTGTTGATATATTTTTTGCAACACATAAACAAGGCGGATATGGAGAACACAAGGCGTCATTACTTTTTTTTGATAGAATATGCCAATCATTTTTTTTGTGATGTTTTGTTCATTTTATTGGACCAGATATTTCAAGCAAGTTTTTTACTAGTTGGTATTTGAAATTAATTAACATAGAGTGGTGATAGCAATTTTGTATCAAATCACAATAGTACCAAAATAACGATCTTGGATAACTAATTATATATTGACATTAGATAATTAAAATGTAGTACACAATAAATAAAAACGCCACTCTGGGGTCTAACGTGTGATTGATTTTTTTTAATGACTTTTCAATGAATTTTAATGAGATGTTTCAAAAAAACATTTAATGTTTCAACCAGGTCTGCACAGTCTTTTTAAAATCTACCTACTAATTTTAGTAAAATCTTTTAATACCATTGTGAAATTGAATAAGTTACTATCTTAAATTTTTTTTAATAAAGAGTGAACATGTCCTTGTAACAAGTATATAAACATCCTCATACATTGTCTAAATTATGGTGCTATAGGTAAACGAAATAGGTTGTGGCAGGATTCGAGCTCGCAACTACTGGATTACAAACCCAGCATGCTAACCGCTCTGCCACCACTCTTCTAAATATAAAATTGATACTAACAAAAATCTTAAACTAAAGAATAATTGTTTAAATATACATCGGGATAATCAGAGTACCAATGAGGTATTCCTGTTTATCCTAAGAAATATTGATGGAAAAAGGGTAAATTGACTTCTACGAATATTGTTGTAATTTGAATTTTCAGTCAAAATGAATTTATTTATGCACTACAGAAAATATTACCTATATATTATAAATAAAGTCCTTTAATTTTCATGACTCTGACAACTTCTAAAATCCAAGACTCATTTCACAGTCCTAGATTCGACAAATCGCTTGATAATATTCACAACCTCGTATCTCAAAAAGCTGCATTCTCATATCCATAAATAAACAATGTTATTAAAGGCTTAAAAAAATAAAACAAATACAATTAATGAATTACTTAGATGTATCCATAAAAGAACTCTCAATCCACATTAACAGAAAAATTAAAAACAATTTTGTACGGTTTTAGTATCTCCTGTAAAATGATACTTTTTGAGATATGATGTTGTGAAAGTTATCAAACGAAATGTGATAGCAAGTAATATTTTATTAAGATTATTAAAAATGTGGTTTATCAATTATCGTATCTAAAGACATAACCCAAAAAAATTACCCAGCATTACACAATGTTATATAATAAAAATAGGTTTATCTTTGTTGTATCTTTTGTGTATGATTTTTAATGTTTTTTTTTTTACTTAATCAAACAAATCCTAACCTGGCGAAATAATTGTACTATAAAAAAGGAATAAACCTCATTGAAAATATAATCTACTTGATTAAACCAAAATAACGCAACTCGTATCATTCGAAGACACTGTTTTGATGATTTTATTAAGAATTTATGTAGCGCAAAAGGTATTGCATTATTATTAGTATTACGTCAGAACCAGCTTCCCCTAGTGAGGTAATAAATTCTATTGTAATATTTAAGTTAAGTTATATTGTATTAATTTGATGATGGAAATGAATAAATAAAAACAAATAGGTTAAATAAAAATGCAAATTACATGTTCAAAATAAATGTAATTACATGAACCATTATAATATAATATTCTGTTCTAAGTATAATATTTGAAATAAATAAATATATCATTTTATAAATTATCAGTCCATATAACTTACTAACATAGCTACCAACATAATCCCACAATTTACTTAAAATTATCAAAAGAACATTATTTATATCAAGATGGCATCACAAATAAAAGGAATGGAGTTTCAAGATGAGATTACAAATATATATAAATGAATATAAAAAATAATATCTATATCAATATTATTGTATAAAAATATCAAGAGCAAAGTAAAATATTCAAAAGAGAAACATAAAAAGTTAACAGGGCCGGATAAACATGTTTTTGCGCCCGTAGCAATATATTATTCATATAAATGTTTAAAATGTGCAACTAAGTTAATTCTGAAAATATTAATAAATTTTATATTTTGTGCCAGGAATTAATTTATACAACACTTACCTAATTCGACTCAAATTTCAAATTGACAGGATATTCAATACTAAAAATTCTTATTTTTATATTTAATTATATAAACTTAATAGAAGACAACTATGTAAATATATTTTGAACACATATTATATAATTAAACTTTATTTGAATTAAATATAGTCTAGTTCAGCCCCGGGCAAACTGCATCCCGCCAAGTGTTTCAGTGCAGCTTGGAACAATATGCATCAAAATCAGAAAAACATAATTTCCATGTTCAGCCATTTTGTTTTTGAAGTTGTATAATGGTGTTGTAATATTATGGTTTCTTAAATGGAATTCCAAAAAATGTCTTATCGGTATATAACAATATATTTTTTGATAAAATTTTAATATGTTTTAAGTATATATTTTCAATACATAATTAAACATTATTTGAATAGACATCCTAGATGGAAACAAAAAAAATTGTTTATTTTTATCTAAAATTCAAACCTAGACTCCTTTAAGTATTAAAAGTTTAGCTCATTCATTCGAGATTTTAGCATTGAAGAATTTAATATCTAATCGTTTAAGTTCAATTAAAATATCTTTGATATAATTCATATTCGTTCAATTCATGCGAGACCATTATTTATATTAAATTATGTAAAAAAAATCATTACAAATCAAAGCCAATTTGAAAATATAAAAAGTAAATTTATTAATGAAAATAAATAGCCTTCGATGATTAATTTATTAACATGATATTATTAAATTATTTAGATTTATTCCATAATAATTATTCTTATATTTCACGAGTAATAACATAAAAGTTTAAATATAAAAAGAATATTCCGATATATGTATTTTCACAATACTTGTTCAAATCTGCATTAGCTTTGTTTGAAGATAATAATAAATGTTACAGTGATATATTTTTAATAATAAATATTATACTAAACATATTTGCAAACTAATATTAAATTCTGTAGCCTCACATTTATACTTACATAATGCAATTAATAAAACAAGAATATACTTGAAGAATGAATGTACAATTCTGGAATGCAAAGTTGACTATCCTTAAAAAATACATTAAGAATGTTTTGTAATTAGATGAAATACAACACAAACAGATTAAGTACATATTTTAAAAATAATTGTATACATAGAACATAGTTAAAAATGCCTTAAAATTATATTCATTTTATAGATACAGAAAAATATATAAATAGAAATATCATAGGAATGTGTGTATTCAGTACCTATTTTAAAAAGGATATGTAAAAGGAATATAAAATATTAAGTTACAGATAAATGACATGAGATTTCAACCATTGTTTAAAAATTTTTAGTACATAAACATTATATTATCTTTCAAATTATTAGTGAAATGCGAAAAGATAAACCAATGACAAATTAAATTATATTATTATGGGCCGGTATTACAGTCGGCCCTCAACTCATTGAGTTTGTTAAACTCAAGTTTAATGTTAAGGGGAGATTGAATCCATTTCCGTATTACAGTGCAATATGACATGTCAGTTACTAAATCTTCAATTATAGACATATTTTACTATTTCTGTGGTTATTATCTGTCAAATTTTAAATAACCTCAAATAATACCAACTACAAAACGGGACGCTATGACTTGAAATACTATTGTTTTATTATCCAACATCGTAAATTTATTTTTTTTTCACCAAAATAATGCTTTTAAATGCCCATGTTCGTTTCAATATGGCTGTCAGTTTGTTTTGTCGTGTGGCGCCACCGTCGATACAACTAACGCCTCTAGTGATAGAACACTAAAACTACATACGTTGCCTAGCAACGAGTCGAGAAATGACAATTGACTCACCGTTAAGTACTTAATCCGCCAGAAACGTTGAGTTAAATATTTGTCATTTTAGTGATGTATTTGAGGGAAGATTAGGCCTAAACGGACACTGTAATACGCTATATTTTTGTTAAACTTGAGTTTAGCTCTTAAACTGAGACTGTAATACCGGCCCTATGTCAATTAATAAATTGAATTCTGAAAGACTTAGTCATAAATGTTACTTGTCACTTTTTACATCCCGTAATTCAAATATTTGATATAGTAATTTTATTGAATCAACGCAATATATAAGATCAAATTAAAAAACAAGTAGCAGCAAATAGGCTTTTTTTTTTATTTCAACATAATATTAAAATGTTTTATTTAATTGACAAATCCTACCTCCAATTTCTAGAGATTAGTCTTATGGTCTCTACTCCAGCTCACATGTACATCACACAAGAGACCACATCTCCGTACATAGTATTTTTTACTTTGGAGAAAAGATCTTCTCAGAATTCTCTCGTAAACTACCATGCGGTACATCTGAATCTTATAATTATTTTGAATAATTAAATGGAGCTGTAAAATACATACCAAGCACAAAAATTGGAATACATACAATTGTGAACAAAATTAAAATGATTTTGAAATTAATTTCATTGATAAACAATAAATCACATTAAAAATTCCTATCCTTACAGAGATATTTATTCTGTAATATAGACATCTATGGTAAAATTGACAATCATAGTTGTTATCTTATTGGTAAAATCAAATATCCTTAATCCCCAAAAGAATGCAAGTACTTGAGTTTGAGAAAAAATAGTAGCAGACAACGGAAATATGAAACACTTATGCCCCCTCTACACATCGACAGATGCGTCCTCAGATGGTATCTGCGGACGCATCTGTCGATGTGTAGAGGGGCGGTGTTGCTCGTCTGGGTAGGTATTTGACATCGGCAGACGCATCTGCCACATATCTATTTGGTGTCGGTTTTTTAGACACGGATCAAAGAGCGGCAGCGCGTACGCAAGGCGACCGTACACACCTCTGCGGATGAATCAGTATTGGACGGTTGCTGTTATGACCACTGAAGAAACATTTAATTTATGAGCGACTGAGTCGCTATTATTATTGCAAACAAACCTATCCTAACCGAAAGATTTTGAGAAATATAGGTATATGTCATGATGAAATATACTACAATAACTTCAACGACAACCAAATCATCTTTATTTTGTATAATTTATTATAATAAAAGTAAATATCTGCAGTAGATGCTAGTAGTTAATAAGTAGTTAATATTGTCAAAATATTTATTCCGAATATATTTTCACTTTGTTCTGTTTCTGTGTATAGTCACCATCCACCACCTTCTTTTGTACATTTTTTTCTTAATAACTCTGTTGCGGTTCACACTTAAGTTATAATTATAAGTGCTTGATAAATAAGTAAATAGCAGCGACCGCTACTGTATCCACATCCATTTGTTTGCGGCACGACATGCGTCTTTCGAGGTTGAACTCAGACTAATTAACTTGCGGATGTGAGGACGAATCGTAATTTATCCGCGGATATGTCTACTGATGCATCTACCGACGCATCTGTCGATGTGTAGAGGAGGCATTAGACAGAAAACAAATTCAAAAACAATGTGCTCAGAGTTACAAACAAAATAAAATATAAAACCTAAATGAAAATTTAAATTTGTATCAAAACATTTTAAAAATATCTGTACAAAACCATACTGTTAATAATTATAATTTTCAACTGCCCCAAAAAGGGGTTATATTAAATCTCTACACCATCAACTATTCATTTACAACACACTGTGCCGAATTTGTGAAATACTGATACTTAGATACAATAAAAAAACAGGATTTTCATTTTGGATCTTATGACAAGTTTTTAACATCTCAATAGACGAAGTTGAAATATTATAGAAGAACCAAGAACTCAAGGCACCTACAGGGCATACGACCTGTTATCAGCTAGTTTACGTGACCACTTAATGCGCTTGTGCAACATTTACCAATTATGCCTTTATTGAGATATTTATATTTTAATCATGAAAATTTATTTGTTTGAAAATAAGCTGAAAAACACCATCGCCATCTAAGAAACGACGAAGAAACCTTTATGTAAAGCCATCTATTGAGAAATTGGTTAGTAAACAAGGAAAGTAACAGTCGATAAATAAGAAGGCATAATTAGTGAATGTTGCGGAAGCGCATAAAGTGATCACATAAACCAGCCAATGACAGGTCGTAATCCCTGTAGGTGCTTTGAGTTTCTGGTTCTCCTAGAATATTCTACTGTTTCTATTGAGATGTTAAAAAGCTGTCACTAGAAAAATGTCACTTAAAAGTAAAAAATGCAATGTTTGCGTATATGCAACTATAAAAATATTAGAATCTTATGTCAAACTTCATTTTAATTTGTATTAAAATGAAGGAATCCAACCTTTTCTATTATCTGTACAAGAAAAATATAACAATCGATATTTAAGAAGTTAGCCAAGTCTAATAACATTTATAGATACCTCAAACATAGTTAAAATCCTTTGTATTATATGTGCGATAAAATTATGTTTCTTTATCTATTCATGTTAATGAGTGGATAATCGAAAAATTTGCATTTATGCTAATATCAAAGTATTTCCTCACAAGATTATCACAAATTTGGCACAAAAGATAATATAATCAAATATACACATCTATTCGGCTGTTATTTGTATTGGAATGTTACTTTCTGCCAGGAGTACTTGAGGTGTCTCAACTTGGTCATCGATTACTTCCTGATTCTCAACTTCTTCTAGGCCGTTCTCCGTTGGCAAGTCATGTGTTCCGTTTTCTGTGACAACGGCGATCGGCTGAGCATTGACGAGGTTCACCTCTTCGTCTTTCTGGTCACCGTCTATTACCTGCTTGTTACCAGTTATCTCATCCTGCAATTTCTTGGCAAAGTCTTGATCTACTTCAGAAATGCTATTGACTAGTTTATCACGGTCTGTATTGGTCCAATTTGTGAACCACTCATTAAATAACTTTACCTGAAAGTAAAATAAAATTGAGTAAACAATACTCAAATATGATAATCAGTTTATGGTAGGAAAATCATACTTTTTTATCAAACGAGTTAGATAAAATTTTGTTTGGACAAAATACGTGACTCAAATATTTAAAACATACTTAATTATAAATTTTCTGTGATGATAGAATAAAAATCCATTATAAAAGTAACAAATAAAATGTATTATTACACAAATATATTTTAATGTAACCAAACATGTTCAACGAGTTATCTCTCATTTACATACATACATACATACATACCATCACGGCATATCCCACAATGTGGGGTAACCAGCGAAAGGTGTGCATTGTTTTATAAAAGGGAGCACAACATATCTGTGTATACCCACACACCAGTCTCGTCTCACCTAAAAGGCACTACATTCAGAATGGGTGGTGAACCTCATGGCTGAACTATGTGAGATGTTATTGTTGCCTGTTGTATTTTCGATTACCCGGCTCTTTATACGGGACACTCGAAAACAATAATAGAAAAGAGTGGAAGCACTATTCTAGGCAGGTGCCTCACAGCTAACTCTCATTTGGACCTTGATAAAGCCGAGTCACCTCGGCGAAAATGTTCTGTCATAGTAAAACAAATTTGTGGAAAATACTCATTCTATTTTATTTCTTAATATTTATAATATTTGATTTGACTGAAGATGTCCTTGGTTAGTTCACCAGAAGAAAAAATATTACTAAAAAATTACACATTTCTTGCTTCTTTTAGCTGTAAACATGCTAACAATAAAAAATTGCATTTCGGAAATAAGATAGCTACTTACAAAAGAGTGGCAAGAATAAAACGTGATGAATAGAATATCAATTACAGATGACACCACACTTCTGACAGAAAATGAAGCAGACAATGACAGAACTGATCGAACGGGTGGAGAGAGAAAGCCGAAAGTATGGGTTGGAAGTAAATAGAAGCAAAACCAAACTCATGATTATTGACAGGGCAAATCTCCTACAGTTTTCGGGAAGACTGCAAGGTCTGGAAACTGTTAAGGACTTTGTATACCTAGGCTCTCAAATCAGTGCTGAGGGTGGGTGTGAGAAGGAAATGAAAAGACGAATAGCCATGGCTAATAATGCTTTATCACGTCTGAATAAGATCTGGAAAGATCGAGATATTTCCAACTCCATCAAAATTAAAATCATCAGAACTCTCATCTTCCCAATATCCCTATATTAAGCTGAAATCTGGACAGTGAAGTCCCGTGATCGTGCCAGGATTGACGCATTTGAAATGTGGTGTGGGCGTCGCATGCTGAGGATTCCGTGGACTCGATCCTTAAAGAGCTCAAAATAAAAGAAAGATTGTCTACAGTATGCAGCCGCCGGGTATTGATCTTCTTTGGTCACATCGCCAGGAGAGAGCCACAGGAAGTGTACCAGGCAAAACAAGTAGAGGCAGATCTCCTGCGCGATGGTGTGACCAAATTAAGGAGATGACCGGGAACAACCTTTATTTGGCGGTGCGAGCTGCGGAGGGCAGAGAGGACTGGACGCGAAGAGTTCTGTCCATTAGCGGCCCCATAGATCACGACCCTCAGCATTGAGGAAACGAAGAAGAAGAGAGAATATCAATTAATCAATAATTTGTCTGATCAAGAAGGTGCAAATCAGACATGGGAAATACAAAAAAAAACAACTGATACAAGAGAAATCATTAGTACAAAATATCAAGATTAATTGCCATTAAGTTGAGTATTTAACTTCCAAACCACAGGTCCCAGCAATGAGTCCCGGATGGCTCATAGTTTCTTCAAAGTAATTTTAGTCTATTTGAAGTTCTGAGAATAGTTAGAATAAGAAAAATATTGCAACACACAACTTGTTATTGAAAAAATATAGTTATAAACTTGAACTTTAATCTCATTCTCTTTAATTTTCAACTTTAATTACATACTTGTTTTACTTTTTTCATATACATAGGTGAATGATAACATAACATAGACTAGGAATATAAACACCATTATGTAACATTTTACATACAAACGTAATGAGTTTTCCTATGATAAGAAAAATTGGTAAATAGTCTGTTTAAAAAATAATAAAACCACAAGATAATTTATTATATCAATAGATATTTCTTCAAATTTTTCGTGATAACTTTGTAGAAGTTCATTTTTATGAAATAAAAATAAATGAAAACAACTTTGTTAACTTCTACTTTTAACTTTTAATTTCGTAAGTTATAACGTTTTCGAGATTTCTCAAGTTAGTATTAGTTACATTCTTAAGTTAGTATAAGTTACTGAAGATGAGAGAAATCTCGAAAACGTTATAACTTTCGAAATTAAAAGTTAAAAGTAGAAGTTAACAAAGTTGTTCATTTATTTTTATTTCATAAATATATATTTTAGAAATACACTTTCCCAATAAGAAACCAGCAAAACAGACATCTACAGCATCTAAATTAGATTGAACTAATCTATTTTTTAAGATTGATGGATATAGACAGTCCTAGGTAACTAAATACTAACTCCTTACCTCACTGAAGTAATTAGTTTTCATAAGTTAGCAATTGAGTTGCAGAGACATCACTAACTAAATACTAAATCCTACACCAAACTTAAGGTCAATAGCGTAGCATTTCACATTATTGTGTATGGAGAAAAGAGGTAGTTTTCTATGGGTATACACTGACGTTTAAAATGTATTTTTTGTCGAAACAACACAAATACATGTAACCAAGCTTTCACTCACAGCTCTGTCACGATTCTACTGAAATCTATGTATCTCGTATAAATCACTGAATACTCTGTATGGTATTTGATTTGACAAAATTACCAAATACATATTTGACAAAGTCACTAAAATTGTCATCCATAGAAAACATCTCGTATTTTAGTATTAAAGCACTCGTAAGGTTCCTCGCAATCAACCTTATTTTTTGACAGTTCGCAAATGTTAGTTTACGCCAACGCTCATGCTCTAAGTATTTAGATATGTCTCTGCAATGCAATACTGATACAAAAAAATTGTAGCATCCTTAAGTTAAGAAGCCACGTGATCTGTTAACTTTAATGAGTGACTGTGCAATGAAAACGTGGTTAGTATTTAGGTCGGATTCTGCATATACTCCAACCACCAACATAATTAGAAAAAAAAACTGATACATAATTTTAAAAATGTGTTACAAATATTAAATTTATTTATAAAAATAAAACACCGTTTTAATCCACGAGTACAATTTTCTATATTCTTTCAAATATTCAGATTAAAAATATTTATTATTATATTTCCAGCAAATTAAAATTGGGTATTGCATATTCAGTTGACATCCCGGAGAATTTGACTGTTTACTCTGTTGTAGTTTGGGATCTTTTCAATAGACTATTAAATAAAAATTATTTACAATGGACATGTAAAACATAAAAGATGGAAACTAAGGAATATTTAAAGTTACTTGGAATCTTCCTTGAATTTGCATATTGAAATATTGTGGTCATTTCTACTCAACGAAATTTCTTTAAGATATAATACAATAATCCTTACTCTGCATTGGAAGAGATTCATGGGTTTGTCTTGGCAATTGACTGTGTTCAATGAATTGACTATTCCATTCACATAGGCCCCATTGGCTGCCATCTTTTCTGCCAGGATCGGAAGAAAGTCCAGTCTCTGCAGTTCACTCCATTCTTCAAACCATTGAATCAGGTATCGCACCTGTGCATCGTTTGACAAATTTGGACCAGCCATTATAAAATGATTCCTTTTTACGTTCAACCGTAATAAGTATATGTGCTCTGAAAATAAAATTGAAAAGGTAAGAAATGCATAATGGTGAAAAAAATGAGTGGAAACTATAGGTTGTGAAGGAAATGATACATAGAAAGAAGAAAATAAATGGTATACAAACAGAAAATATTTATGAAACAATGTATTAAAATTAATGAGATGTAAATTAATTGCAGGGATTGAAATGTCCCCAACTCGGGTATTTCTATTTGTGTTCAATAGGAGGCATGTACTACCTTGAATTACGCACGGGTTTGTTGTAATAATTCACTTACAAACTCGTGCACAATTCGAAGAATGCGTCTTTCAACTGTGCACAGGTTTGCAGAATTGTCCAGCATGTTAAAGGCGAGGAAAATATCTAATAAAAGCAGCCAAACTACGAAGAGAGCCACAAAGCTATGAATAATAAAATAAAGTGCATACTTACAAAAGTTTTGTAAGAATTGGTTGGTTACGTTTGAATGTAGTCACTACTGCGACTCGCATTCTATATTAAAAAGATAACTACATACAATCCTAACCAACCGTTTCTTATCAAAATATTGGTTAGAATAGGTTGGTTAAACTAATATCATGAAACGCATAAGATAAACCAATTTGGCCTATGACAAAATTGTTTGATCTAAAAATCATAGCTCTGTGGCTCTCTTCTCTTAATTATGTATCTAGTCTTCATCTAGTATAATAGTCAGTTTGGCTGCTTTCATTATATATTTGCCTCGCCTTAAGCACGAGTTTGGAAGGAAAATTTACGTTATAAACCCATGCACATTTGGAGGAGTCGTTACTTGATACAAACCCGAGTTTGTAAGTAAATTAGCGTAACAAACCCGTGCGTAATTCAAGGAAATACTTGCCTCCTATTGAACATGGAAAAGGAAATATGTGTCCAACTAAGACCTTTTTGCATAAACTATTAAGAAAAAAAAATTAAATAAATAACATGTAATTTTGTTCTTATTTTATTATTTAAATCAAAAACCAAATATTTTTAATTGAAGAACTGGTATAATAATCAATTATTTCTAAAACTATGTTGAGTGTAAAAAAATAACTCAATATAATAATTATTAAACCATTTAAAGTCATCAAAAAAATACTGAATAATACGTCATCTATTTTAGTATTGATGCTAAATTCCAAAACTACAAATATAATGCATACATTGATAGGTAATTCAAAGTTGAACACAATAAGGCATGACACAGGAAATGAACAGTAGGTAGTGACGAGCTGTGAAAATTTACATTTATCATTTGAAACACAATTCATTGCTATGTTTAGATTTGTGAGCTTATTGATGTTCACAATGTAAATAAAAATATTATAAGTTAATTGATTGATGCTTAGTAAAATCTATAGCAATATTTACTATACAATGCAGATTTATGGTGAGTTAAAAATTATACAGCATTACATTGATTTCTGAAAACATATATTGCACTGCATATGAAGATATGTAGTCCATCAAAGTCTACAGATGATAGTTAATTTTGGGCAATAATACCGAGATTGCTAAGTCAGAGGACATCATGAGCTATTCTTCGAGCAACACATATTTTTTGTTGTTCATGTAGCATTCTGCAAACAGGTTAATTACAACCTCGTATTTGCAAAGTACATAGATATTGGTGGAAGGAGCTAATACTATTCAATTAACAAGAAATTCAATTTACATAACAATACAATTAAAAGCCATTAAAAACGATTTCAATAGTAAAGGTTGAATTGAATATTTGAACAATGACTAAGTACTTATCATTATATATACTATAGTATAAACCAGTCATTGTCTTGTTTACCCAAATGTTTTATCAAATGGCAACATAGCCTAATGAAAATTGGAGAAAAAATTGTAGGAAAATAACAATACATGACATTTATATAACAGTTAAATGATACAGGATCATTTCGATAGCACTGTTTTTTTTTTATTTGTGTAATTCGCAATAAAAAACAAAATTATTAGTTTATTACAGAGAACAATCTAGTATTGAGAGACATGGGCTGCGTTCACAATGAAAGCCCTAATACGCTCCAAACACTCTGTATAATCGTCGGGTGAAAAACGTTATAGTATCTGTTGATTTATATTTTATCTGTGGTTTACTTATATTATGTCATTTGACATTATATCTGATGACAATATGCATTCACAAAAAGGTTAATTTAAGAAAAATATCCTTCAAATGTTTCCAATAAAATTTCAGAGATCATTATTTACTCCACTGCCTAATCGTTGTCTTTCGATGAAAATATAACCCAAAAAAAAACACATGTACTTATGATGAATGACATTAAAAATACCCGATGCAGCGTTCAGATTGAAACACCACTCGAAAGTGTTCAGTGAGATTGGTGTGAAGAACGCCATAATCTACAACTTGTTCTATCTGAAACCTGCCAAGGACATCAAAAGGTCTATTTCACTCACATAAAAGCGTTGATTTTTTATTATTATTTACTTAAAAGTTTTAAATCAGTTACAGTGTGACTTTGTTCGTTATTTTATCAAATGTATTTTTTATTATTCGCACAACAGCTTTAACCCAGTTACAGTACGAAATCTTCTTGTATGCTGAAACATGGTACAGGGATGTAACGAAGAATACTTGGCTGTGGTAAATGACTTGCTGCTGCAACGAATTGGAATGGAAAAGCCTAATATGTATCTCCGGACACATTAAGTAAGTATCTTTATGCAATGTTCTCGCCCTAGCAAGTTATTTGTGATATTCTTTTATTTTGGTAGGTTCTGAGCATGGAGTATAAGAAATATATAAATAAGAAAATATTCTATAGGTATTCGAATACAGTAGGTACCTACTAAATTTAGGATAAGGTAAGTACTTACCTATATTGTTTTTAAAAAATATAATCGAAAAGTAAACTAATATTCATCATAAAAACATAATATTTAATAACTGAAAACAAAAACAACGTGTCTTATGTTAATGCACACACTTTCTAAAACTTAGAATACATGTGAAGGTGCTAAAATCAAATGTCAAATGATCGCACCTTTTTATAAAACAACTATCACACAAACAAAACTTCTGACGAGTAATAAATCCTCATTTGATTATAATATACTACACTTATTCAATCACCGAAAGTAATTTCAAGAACATTTCACGACGTTTTGATTAAAGGAATGTGACATACCGTTAGGGAGAAATGTAGGTCCTCATATATTTAAATAATAACACATAAATCCAACATAAAAATGAAATTGTCTCATAAATATCCTTATAAAATTAAAATACTCACTTTTTGTCTTTATTACGTGCGATGTATAAACAAATATGGGCGTAACAGAAATAAAAAAATATCAACAATTTGACAGACGATACATATACGCCGAAGGAAAGTTGTAAACTATTTATCCCCTCATGTTGATAACTTGCCGTCAACCTTGGTGAATGACGTATGTAAGAAAGCCAACATAACAAAAATAAATCAGATTTGCGCGGTTTGCTTAAATTCATGATATTTTCAATAGTATTTTCGTACAATTTGCCAATTTTCATAATTGTAAAATATTTTAATGAAATTGCAATCAATATTATTTAAATTATAATATATTTGAGTTGCTTCGCAATTTTGAAACTTTTCAATCAATACACTGTCGATATTGATTTATTTTTTTTTGGTAGGTGCGATTTTTTAATTACTATTAGTATTTGGACTAAATATAATTTCATCATTTGCCATCAACCACAGATAATATAGAAGTATACTACTTCCATCAACTGACCAAAATATTATTTTGTAAAAAATAATCAATCGAATATAAATGATTAAAATATTAAAAAATCAACCTTGTTTCTACCGCCATCTACGTATAAATACGTACAATTATTTACAAAATGAAAACTGTACATAACGAAATTTCATTATTCATCATTCTGATATCTGAATAAAAACTAGATGTCACTATTATTAACATTTTGATATTAAAACGAGTAAAAGTAATACCTAAAATAATTCATTATTGTATTATGTATTTGTATTATTTACCTTAGTTTATAATTACGTAATTAACATAACGGTTGTTTTTTTGTAAAAAAAACACCAAATCGATTAAAAATATAAAATATTGGTACAATTTTTGATTCGGACCTACCTCCACTATTATAACTTCAAATAATTGTGTAGTTGCGTCAGGTTCTAAGAAATATGAGACGCCAAGTATAAGAAAACTAATCATAAAATTCTTACAAAATACCAAATTGAAAATTATTATTGGTCAATTATTCTCAATTGAAAGCTTGATCTGTGAGTTTGTTGTATTTTATTTTGTTCTATCAAATAATTTACAATTTACGCATCGATTTGCTAATTCTTTTGAGGAAGTGTATAATGGTAATAATAATAATTGAGTGCTATTATTTGCAGTACTTGATTGTAATTAATATCATTAGTAAATTAGCCATCGCCATAAAAATAATTTTAAAAAAATCAGAACAATAAAAAAGGGGGCGTTATTTAAATTTAGTAAGTTCAGTCAGGCTTTAATGATAATAGCGACACGCGTGAGCGAGTTGCTTTATAATTTGAATAGAAATTGGTTGCAGGAAAATTTTTATCAACACCTTTGCCATTATTTAAGGGTAGGAATAAGATTATTATGTATTCGTATTTGTCAAACCATTTTTTTATATAAGGCAACCCACCCTTTAAGGAGGGTGATTTTTGCCATGACAAAACGAATATGTGTATATTTATACGGATTTCAATTTGTTGTATGAGAATATCTCTTAAAGATTTATTTAATTTAAATTAAGGAATTTTGATATGATTGAGTAAACTTTAGACGAATTTAGGGAGAGAAGATGCGACATATTAACAGGCAGAGGGACACGCAGCTTGGAATAAAAGTCGAATTTATCGTATATTGGACACTCCATGAAAACGTGATCCAAAGTTTCCACCTCTCCACAATGACACAAAGGACTGTCCCATATATGTATTTTGTAAAGGTGGTTTGCGATCATGCAGTGACCAATACTCATTCTACATATGTTTGAAACATCTCTTTTTGACATTTTTTTTCCATGAAACCAGGGTTTCATGGAAAAAAAATGGAACTGTTATTTGTATAATTTTGTAAGCAGTCCCTTTCATACGGCTTGATATTTCCCATTCATTAGACCATTCGGTCAAGAGGCGCTTTTTAATAATTTTGGTGGTGAAATCTTGGAATGGAATCTCAAAATTAAGAGGTTCAGTGCCAATCGTTGTAGCTTCTTTTGCCAAACGGTCTACAGTTTCATTCCCATTTATACCGCGATGTGCTGGTAACCATACAAATGTAACATATATATTCGATGTAAAAAGGTTGTATATTATATACTTTTTTATTTCGCAAAGTATGTAATCGTCAGGGGATCTAGATAAATTAGAAGATATAGAGTAGATAGCGCTAAGGGAGTCGGTGAATATTATAATATTAGAAGAATCAACCATTTGATCACATTTTACAAATAATTTATACATGTTAACATATCTTTCCAACTTTTATGATTTTGAACCTTTTGAACACTATGAGCTGTGTGTTTTCTAAGCTCTGGTCAGCAAGTGCACCGTATTTTGTTCTTTATCACAACCGCACGTCCCATCTTTCTCGCCTTCCAGCAGTTCCAATCTTCTGCATAATATTCCTATCGTACACTATCCAAGTAACGACTATACATACACATTATGTGCCAATGCCTACTTCATCATTGGAAAGATGCTAAGAATCTTCACACATATCACATAAAATTAAATGTATTGCGATAATTTGTAAAACGGAGAAGTTTCGCGAAACCATCACCTTTGTGCCTTGTGCACTTTCACTATTTACATAAAAAAACATTGTTCAAGTGCTAATAATTATAAATTTCGATCAGAGTATGCCATTTACATAATTAACAATAATTTAATAAGGTAGTAATCCATGGTATACAAAACGATTAATAAATATGTAATCACTTAGGTAATCTTGGATATATTACTTACATAAAATATTTAGTGACCGACCGAAGGTTCGGTTTCGGTTTTGGTTTCGGCAAGTTTCGGCAATAAAATCTAGTTTCTGCATCAGTTTCGGTTTCGGCAGAAAATCTGCCGAACATTCGGCCGCACCGAAACTCTGCGTTCGTGAATTATCGCGCGTCCTTCGGGTATGTTCGTGACTCGAATGTCACCCGCCATCATCAATCAGTTCATCAGTTGAGTTCGCCGACCAGTCGTAGAAAAAAAAATGTAGAAAACTACTTTTTTTAGCGTACAATATAAGGCTTTTTAATTACGATTACCAAAGTTATCTATTAATTTATTAATGATATTAGGTTTTTTTTATTAGCAGAAATAAAAAATATTTTTCCACATACTTACTTCAAGTATTGTTTTTTATTTCATTGAACACGTGTTAACTGTCAATAAGTCAAATTTCAGTAAATAATAGATTTTTAACTGTCTAAAAAAGTTTCGGTTTCGGCCGAAACTGAGAGAGATACCGAAGATTCGGGTTCGGTTTCGGTAGAAAATCCTGTTTCGGTCGGACACTAAAAATATTATAAACAATGAATAATGTTTAAATTCGATTTGAATAAAATACGCAAAAAATAATGTATTGGAATGTATATACGAGTAGGTATGTACTGTGTACTTATGTAGGTTCATATACATAGAAATCTATTATTTATTCATGTAGAATTTAGATAGGTAGATTAAGTTTCGTTTGTTCTTTAAGGGTATAGAACACAGTGTAGGTGGTTAAAGTAATTAATTGAATTATTGTTGCAAGTTTGGAGGTTATTGACTCTCAGTGTCTTTACGATCAAAGTATTATTACTTAATTAGTACTGCATCAGCATGCTGGAGAATGGACGTTCAGGGTTGTCCAACAAAATTCGCATCGATAATTGCCTTCAATAAATCAACATGATAAGCCATCTCTCCGACCACGAGGAAACATCAATGCCAATGAAAGGAAGAAAATGAGACAAATGAGGGTGACACGTGACACTTATATTTCATATATTCAGTACCTACTTATATTTTATACAATTATTTCTCCTTCCACCTCAATCAACGAATGCAGAGACAGCTCCTTACACCACAAGCCACAGACCCACAGATAATATGTATTTATTGAAGTTATCTTTCACAAGCGCCGAAAGCCGAAAGAGAGCGCGCTAGCTGCAAGTCTCGTTACTTGCACGCAAACAGCGCTAGTAGCTTTCCAGGAATGTTGCCGGGGAAAAAAAATAAAAATCATTGCTTTAAGTCAGCATTATTTTCGGGCATTTTTTTTTTTTTTTTAACATGTCTACGTAGGGGACGCCAGCTATTAGGATTTGGGTCCATTTTACTCTTCCGAAGAAGCGCACTACGTAGCGTTGGGAGGGGTTTGCAATCTAGAAATGAGTTTATTAATTCGGATTTTAAAAAGACCCGGGTTGTACGAAGATGGAAACACAGAATTCGGAAGATCGTTCCACAGTCGGACTGCTGTATTAATAAAGGAGTTCGAGAAGCGACTTGTTCGTATATGTTGAAGGTCCACTGTGAATGGATGCTGCGATTGATTGAGTGAAGCGAGTGACTCTGTTGCGAGTGGGTGGAGGAGGGACCAAAGATGCAAGTTCTTCTGAGCATAACACATTTACATGACATTTACCATATTTTTAAACTATTCCTTTTTTTTATTTTATTGTATTAGGGACACTTTCAGACATTGACAACGGCATGACATAAAAGTATATCTTACAAGTTTACATAATTGTCTTTCAAGATTATATAATTGTCTTATAAGTTTATATAATTGTCCCTTTTAGAAGTGAACAGGACACGAGGTAAGTTCATCAATATACACGCTTAACGTACGTTTTCTACAAACATACATAATCGCACGCACACATATGAGTAGGTACATGCAAGAAAATGCATCATACAAACATGGTTAAACATATGAGATAAAAAAATAATAAAAAAACAATTCAATACAAAACCTTTACCAAGTTATTATATACAAACGCTAAAATATCGTCAAAACATTTTTATTTTTATACATCCACTCCACAAACATATAGGTACTTCCACAATCTCAAGCACACACACAAATGCCTGCATGATACATTCCCTCACGTGTACAAAAATCACACAAAATCACGTGTACAAACATCACACAAACATATTAAAATCATCCGAGATAAAAAAAACGTGAGTTGTTTGCAAGTATGTGATAGGTAAGTACATTTATTTTTAGTCTCGTTCGGCATAACCAAATGGATTTCAAGTTGGATTGAACACTTCTTTCAAGAGTAGAGGTGTAGATATTATATATAATGAAAAGAGGCATAAAAAAAAGAATTATATTGGCAATTAGAGTTTGGGAGTTATATGGACAATTGGTGTGACTTCAGATGCTTTTTGAATACCTACTCATAAGCGGTGACAGGAAAATTATTCGAAAAACAATTATTCGAATGCTCAATTTTACGAAAATCAATTTTACGAATGGCAATTATTCGAATCACATTTTTTCGAAAAACGTTTTTCCGAACACACAATTATCAGAATTTACAATTGTTCGAATTTTTATGACGTCATGTTGGTAGTATTGTGAAAGGAATAAACCATAGATTTTTATTATAATGTCGTAGTTAGCAAATTTTGTATGAATCGAAGTGAGGCATTTTTCCGGGGGATTTTTGACGTTTCAGTTTTTACGTAATTGTTTTCGGATTTATTTGTCGTAAAAACACTTTGTTAATTTAGATTTTGAAAAAACTTATTGAGGATGTTGTTATAGCCGAAAAACAGTGTTGTCGAAAAACAATAATTTTTAATTTTTTCCGCGGCAACATTTTGGCGGAAGACTACTAGCGCCTCTGACGGCGTGAGAGAACGACAAGGAAGCTTATAGCCAACGCGTCAGTGACGCGCTCTCTGAGCATTCAACTCTGGTGGAAGACGGACGGTTTGGTGTGACGCCGTCATCGGTCGACATGTGCTCCCGATGGCGGCCATATTTTCGACGGCGCAGGAGGTCTGCTTGACAGGACACGTCACGCGCATGGACGCTGATGGTGCCCCAGAACCAAGATGAGGGCATCAACAGGACAGGAGGTTGGAGGCAGAGCGCAGTGTGGGGCCACCGCGTAGGGAACGCGGCGGCTCGCAGATTGGACCACGAGGGGCAATCCGTGTCGTCTGGGGCGTCGGTTCGCCTCCGGTGAGGCCCCAATTTCATAGTGTCACCATCATTTGTCTCCTTTTCTTCCTCACATTGGCTTTGATGTTTCCTCGTGGTAGACGAGAGGTCACATCAATGTGTTGAAATGTAAGGAAAACTGAAATATGTTAATAACCAAAACGCGCGATATTCCATGACTCACTTTTTGCACGGAGTACTACATCTACATATGATTATGTATAATAAAAATCTATGGAATAAACAACATGGCGACGCACCGCGCTGTCAGATATCCTAGGATGTACACCGATTTTTTAAACCTAAACCTACAAAGCTTTGGTAAAAATAGGTTGGTTAGGTTTGTTTGTAGTTATAATTGCGACTGGCGTGAGCCAGTTGCATTATATATTAAAAAAGTAACTATAATATTAAAATAAAATAACTAAATTGGTGTGAATACTAAATAAACTGTCTGTACATGGTGTGTCAAAATCAAAAACTGGTGTTCCAACTAGGTTATCCCGCGCTGTCAAACATCAGTTATTAAAAATGTGCAAACCCTCGTGCAAACATACGTAGGTACTCAACAATAATACAACAAGTAATACTAGTCTTCATCGAATATATTTTACTGTCAACAAATATGTCAAAGGAGGCAACATAATGACATAATATATATTAAATTCGGTCAATTGGTTTTCCAACAAATGTTAGTTCGAATAATTTGCTTTCGGACAATTGTCATTCTGATAACTGATTTTCGAAAAATTGTTATTCGTACAATTGCGCATTCGAACAATTGTGTTTCGAAGAATTTTCATGTAATCCTCATAAGCTGGGAGCATTCTCTGACTGAAGTAGATTTTATAGTTTGTTTCATCTCTATATCCCTTGATATTGCGGGAGCATTTGACAATGCCTGGTGGCCTCTAATTTTAAAAACACTTTGAGACCGTAAGATTCCTTGCAACCTTTATAAAATCCGTACGACACGTCGGACCGCTCTTAAAACGCTGTGTGTTACTCTGTTTTTTTCTGTGGTAAAAAGTTACAAAAACCTAAACAATTATATATATTTCTACTCGCCAGAAATTTGTGCATTCGAAGGTGCTGAAAGTTTGTGAAAATCTGTGAGAATAGAAAGGTTTTATATGTAAAGGTGAAAAGTGAACGAAAATTTCAGGAAAACTCGAAGGTGCTACCTTAATAGTGGACACTCGAGGTTTAAATCATTTCTGTGTTATAAATATTCTTTGCCCGCACAAAACACCTCGCGGTGCCTATACTGTGAATCTCATGTTTTCCGAGAAAAACTTAATTTTCTGTCGTGAAAATTTTCCAAATTTTTCCAATTAAAATTTTTAATTTACAATTTCATACCTCTCATAGACTGCAGTATTGGACAATTTTTAGATTATTTGATAAATACATGGTGGTGGAGATATACCGGGTTTTGTTCGGAAAAATCAGTTTTCCTTAAACGCTGAATGTAATAATATTTTTTCCGAACATTCATATATATCATCTGAAAGAGCAGAAAATACTACACAAAAAAGTTCGCGAGAGACATAGTGTACTACAAACACAAAAAGTGCTACATCCAAAAATAACATTTTTTCCATATTAATATATACTAATTTCATTATTAAGTACCCGCATATTTACCATTTCACAAACTGCGCACTAGTAATAATCAGAGTAGGTACTTAATAATTAAAAGTGGGGTAAAGGATATAGTGATCGGCCGGTGTTCATTCAACTACAGCCTACAGTCTTAAAATAGATATATACCTATTACTTTAATTTATTATGAAGTGCTGTCAGTGCTCTAATGATTTGAGTCCTTCAAAATGCCTGAAGTGTTCACGCTGTTACGAAACATTCCACTTCTCTTGTATGGATACGACGGCTGGTAACTTCAAAAAAATGTCAATGATTTCTCGTGCACATTGGAAGTGTTTGAAATGTAAGACGAAGGATCCAAGATCAGCTTCAACCTCATCCACTCCTCCCGCAGAAAAATCATCTATCATCAACCCGGCTACTAGATTGAGAGCTTCATCCGTCTCATCGTTGACAGCTCAAAGTGTATCCGCTGACTCAGCTGAGGATCTCACTGTATCATACATTAACTCTAGACTCGATGCCTTTACAAAAGATCTCGTGACGAAATTCGAGGAACTAGTTAAGCGAGCTATAACGGAGGAGATGGCTAGAATTCGGGAACGACTGAACGCATTGGACGAAGTGAAATCTTCTTTGGAATACATATCAAACGAATATGACAGACTCAATGAAGCTTGCGCATTGAACACTCGAACAATTTGTAACCTCACACAAGAAAACATAAAACTCAAGGAGGAGAAAAATGAGCTTAAGCAAAGAGTTAACGAAATTGAGCAGACTATGAGGAACAACAACGTGGAGATTCACATGGTCCCTGAGCACCGGGACGAGGATTTATTTACTTTGGTAAACGGCATGTATCTTTCAATTGGTTTGGAGATGCATGATGATGGCATAGTATCGTGTCACAGAGTGCGACCTCTATCCGGTCAGAATAGGGACAGACCAAGGACAATAATATTAACCTTGCAAAATAGCAAGTTGAGAAATAATCTGCTCTCAAAAGTGAGAGATTTCAATAAAAAAAGCTCTGCTCCTAATGGGAAATTAAACACGGAACACATGGGCCTGGCAGGACGTCCGCAACCTATATATGTGCAAGAGCACCTTTCTTCCTTTAATAGAGAAATTCACGCGGCCACCCGGAAATTCGCCAGGGAACATGGATACAAGTACTTTTGGTTGAAGCAGGGAAGAGTATTCATTAGAAAAAATGATACGTCCCCACCAATTCTTGTTTCTAGTAAAGAGACTCTTAGTAGGCTTATCCCGACTGAGCCTGGTACACAATAGCTTTTTACTTTCTCTTCTATGTCATTTCAACTTCAGACTCTATTCAATTCAAACAGGTGCTGTTCTCATCAGTTTTTAATGATCTTGAGTAAATCATACTATTTATCAAAGGTTTTTAATAATAATAATATGCATACACTTTTCTCATCAGAATCAGACTTTAACGATCTTGACTGTCGTTTGCATTCAATAGATTTTAACAACTTTATAAAAGTAATGCTCTCAACAGTCTTATGTGATCTTAAATATATTGCATTTGCAACGTATTTTCATGTTTTCAAACTTATGCATTTTTGTAATCTTGCATGTGAGTGTGTTCTGTGTTTAACAGATTTTAACAACTTTATAAGCTTGTGCTGTTTAGTACGCTTTTCCATCATTTTTACTATAGTTTATTACCAGTTAATTTCAATAATTTCAAAAATGCACTGTCTCAACATTTTTCTTGTGATTTTGAATATGTTTTATTTTATTTTATCTGCAGCGGACTTAAATAGCTTTATACAACATGTAGTTTCTGTACAAAGTGTATTTGCTCCATCGTACTTGAAGAATTTAATAAGGTACATGCCGTTATCGGCTGGTTTTGATGGCTTTCACTGTATATGTACTGTCTTTTTTACGGCAGGCTTTATAAATTTAATCATATATTTTTTTCATCGAACTTTTGCGATTTTTTGCTTGGCATTGTTTTCAACAAGTTTTAGGGATTTGAACGATGAGATGTTATCTTCAACAGACTTCAAATTTGTTTTGTTTGCAACACATTTTAATGAATTTATACAATATGTATTTTCTTCTTCGTACCTAAACGATTTAAAATTTGAGCAGTTGCCGGTAGGTTTTAAAGATTTTGAATCTATATGCATGGTCTTTGTAATGGCAAGCTTTACTAATTTCATACAAGTACTTCTTTCTTGGAATAAATCCGATTCTTACTCCTGCAATTCTTTACCTTCAGCAATTCTTGATTGTTTAGATTCTTGTGATTTCAAATATATTTTGTTTGTTTTATCGTTAAAATTTCGTTCATCTTTTCTTTTAACAATTTTATGCATGTATTATTTTGAACAATTTTTCTTTTTTTATGGCAATCTCGATTTACTATCAGAATGTTAGAAGTATCAAGAACAAATTGCAGGAGTTTATGTTGGAAGTTTTGAATAATTGCTATGATGTTATATGCCTCACGGAGAAATGGCTGAACCAACATATTTCCGATAGCGAGCTAATTGATGAAAGGTACAATGTTTTTAGACGAGATCGCTCAATAGAAACTTCTGATAAGCGTATAGGAGGTGGAGTATTGATCGCTGTCAGAAAGGATCTTTTTGTTGTTCAGAGACGCGATTGGCAGACCTGTGTTAATGATCTTTGGATTTGTCTAAAGCTTTCTAAAGCGGACAGTACATCATTTAACCTGGGCTTGGTGTATTTGCCACCTGATGAGTCGTCTGAAAGGCTCAAGTCATTCCATGACAAGGTAAACACAATTTGCATTAATACCAATTCCAATACTTATAACATTTTAGTCGGCGACTTTAATTTACCCAGCATATCATGGACACCTCGACCAGAACTTCTATCACCGACGGGCTCTGCTAGCCTCAAGGTATCGTCTTTCCTTGATTTTATTTCCTCGTCGGGTTTATTTCAATTCAATGGTGTTTTGAACGCCAGTTCCAGAACTCTTGATTTGGTTTTGAGTGATATCAAGACAATTACCGTTAAAGCAGCCCAGCCATTGGTCATGGTCGATGATTATCACCCTCCTCTTGAAATCGAGGTTAGAGTTGGTCGGGGTAGGTGCCTGCGTACAGACCCTGACTCTTTGAAATATAATTTTAACAAAACTGACTATAACGAATGTATTAAAGAATTGTCACTCATTGACTGGAATGTACTAACGGGCATGGACATAAACCATGTGTGGAATACTTTTATAACAATATCTGGGAGATAATTGACAAACATACACCAATATATAGACGGACATCGAGAGCTTATCCCAATTGGTTCAGTGGTGCTCTGATCAGAGTTCTGAGGGAGAAGGATAAGTTTCACCATAGATTCAAACGTTTTGGTAATCTCATAGATTATAACACCTTCTCTTTATTGAGATCCAGATCTAAAAGACTTATAAGAGAATGCTATAGATCATACATCGCTAATGTTGAGGACTCAATAAAGAGTAACATGAAAAGTTTTTGGGGGTTTATTAAATCTAAGAAATGCTCACAAGCCATTCCTCGTGTAATGCACTTAAGCAATGTATCTTCATCTAATGGTCATGAAATTGTGGAATTATTTTCAAAGTATTCTTCATCTGTTTTTGGTATTAATACGTCGACGGAGGCTGACGTAGTACTCCCAAACCAATCATACGAGATTAGTTACTCTATCTTTTCTGTTAGCTTGTCCGAGAAGGAAGTACGTGACAAGATGCTTAACCTCGATCCCAATAAGGGACCGGGACCTGATAAAATCCCACCATCATTCATAAAAAAGTGTGCCGATCATCTTGCCAGGCCTTTGCATATTATTTACGACAAATCTCTGTTAACTGGGAAATTTCCTGAACTCTGGAAGATGGCTAACATAACGCCAATTTATAAATCTGGCGATAGAGAAGATATTTCTAATTATCGCCCAATAAGTCTTCTATCAAGCTTTGGTAAGATATTTGAGTCTCTAGTATACGGTCGAATACTTAATCACTTCAAACAGCTACTCAGTCCGTCCCAGCATGGTTTCATCAATGGGCGTTCTACAACGAGTAACCTGCTGGAATATGTTGACTATCTTAAGTTGACTGTTGGTGGACGCAAACAGGTAGACACAATCTATACTGATTTCCGTAAGGCGTTTGATAAGGTTGATCATGGTATACTCTATAAAAAGTTAGAAGCGACGGGAATTCACGGCAATCTTCTAAGATGGCTGAAATCCTACATAAGTGGAAGAATCCAGACTGTATGTGTGAATGGTTTTGAGTCTTCACCTTCCACTGTAACGTCGGGTGTCCCCCAGGGTTCCCACTTAGGCCCATTATTGTTTAATATTTTCATAAATGATCTCCCGGCCATCCTTAGTTGTGATTGTTTGTTATACGCAGACGACCTAAAGATCTTTAAGAACATTAATAACTTCAATGACTGTCTACATTTACAATCCAACCTTGATGCTATCAACACGTGGTGCGAATCCAATAAAATGGAATTAAACGTCGAAAAATGTTTAATTATAGGATTCTCCAGAAAACGCACAACAATTCATTTCGACTATAAGCTGGGCAATATTCCATTAAAAAGGGTTGACTCAATACGGGATCTTGGGGTAATATTTGACTCTGGACTGACGTTCAAGTGTCATATAGACGACATTGTGGCTCGCGCAAGACGAGCAGCAGGGTTCGTCTTGAGAACAGCAAAACCTTTCAAGAGAAATGAAAGTCTGATCACCCTGTTCCGTTCACTGGTGCAGAGCATACTTGAATACAACTCATGTGTTTGGAGTCCTCACTATGGAGTTGACATCGACCCGATAGAATCTGTCCAAAAATATTTTTTAAGAGTCATCACAAATAGAGCAGGGCTGTGTAATAGGTTGAGGACTTACGATGAACGTTTAGACTATTTCGGAACTACTAAACTCGAGACTAGACGACAAATACATGACTTTACTATACTTCACAAAATTGTTAATGGTATCATAGATTCGAGACTTTTACAATACATACAATTTAACATTCCTAGAAGATCGTTGAGATTTGCCAATACCTTTCATGTCAGCATGCTTCGTACTAGCTTTATGTATTACAGTCCTATACCAAGAATGTGTAGACAGTATAATGAGGTGACAAGGGAGTATCCTGATCTTGACGTGTTTGCCGATTCGCTGTCTGCTTTTAAGAAAAAAGTTAAGTTACGCCTGTTGGTTTAGAATGTCTCCGTGAAATTTAAATTGAAATTAAAATTTACTTGATGTTTGAATGCTATTGCATATTCTGTTAAGGATTTTTTTCATTTTTTATTGTTTCTTAAAATGTCTAATTGTTGTTTAATGGATGTTGTATATATATAATGTGTAATTAATGCTTTAATTTAATAATAGCTCATGAAATTTATTAATGTTGTGTGCATCCATTATTGGAAGTCCAGCATACTCATAGATAAAAACAAATATTTCGACATGAAAGTTATAAGCTGGATTTCTGTTGATGCGCCTTTATAAATAAATAAATAAATAAAATAGTGAAGAGCTATTTTACTAATAGACATGTGGCCATGCCCGAGGGACAAGTTTTGCACTGGCGACCAATTAGCATCCGGTGCCCTCAGGGTTCTGTTCTAGGTCCACTGTTATGGAACATCTTGTTCGACGACCTTCTCTCACTTTCAATCCTTATTCAAGGTAACCCCCGAGCACATATCGAGCGCGCAGCTATCTTGTTACTTTCTTCTGTTGTAGATTGGGGTATATAACTAAGTCATAGACTCAATTTCGCACCTAAGAAGACATATGGGTTAGTGTTAAAAGGCATAATCTCCATCAAATTTATCAATACGCGTGTAATACTTAAGGATAGGGTCAAAGTTTTGGGTGTTACACTTGATAGAGGCCTAACTTTTTAATACCATGTTCGTGCTGTATCCGATAGTGCAAAAATAGCCTGCCAAAAGATTTCACGCCTTGCTCGAGTTAGCTGGGGCCTTAAATTTCCAGTAGCAAGACTGTACTACAACGCTATCTTTCTGGGTATTATGTGTTATGCCGCTCCTTGTTGGGCTCATCGTTTTGAAACCCAATACATTAGACGTCTGCTGCTTTCTGGACAGCGCTTTTCTGTAATAGCTTCTGTCGGTCTTCGTGGATCAGTTGGTTAGATATCTGACTGCTGAGCCAAGGGTCCCGGGTTCGATTCCCGGTGGAGACACAGTTTTTAATTGTGTTTTCAGTCTGGATCTGTGAGACGATTAATATCGTAAGTCTCCAGAATGTGGCAACTTGTTATTGGGTGCGTGTTAAATTAATATTTGACATAGTACCTGTTAGTTGCCCGAGAAGCAATATTAAATAAATAAATAAATAAATAGCTTTAGCAAAGGTTTATAGAACCTTCGCTGCCGACATACATTCTATTCTCACAGGTATAATGCTCCCCTTGATCTGGAAACGAGCTTCAATTCACAACCTGTATAGAGGCCGAAGCTCAATTTTGGGTGGTATTTCTCTCCCACCTGTAAATTTACCCATAGTTCGTGGAGAGATTGAGAACTTGACCCGGAGTTCTCTTTTAAATGTTTGGCAACGTCACTGGTCTTCTTCGTCGGTGGGCAGACTGACATTTTTTATTTCTTCCCGATGTGAGGACTCGAATTTCTCCCTCGTGGATTGTTTCCGATTATTGGACCACGCAATTCCTTACTGGACACGGCAGTTTCAAAAATTATCTCTTTCGTTTTCATTTATCCGATTCGTCCTCATGTCAGCTTTGTGATAATCCTGAACAGACATCTGAGCATATCGTATGGGAATGCACTAACTTCTCCGTGTCAACTTTCCGACGAGAACTCTACGACGATGTCCAAGGTAATTTCTTTGGACCCATTGGACATGCGGACCTTGTAGCCACGAAGAGCAACTTTAGGACTTTCAAGGCTTTCTGTCTTAAATTCGGTGCACTCTTATCTTCACTATCAGTGAACATTGAGCCAGTTGTTTCCACATGATTAGCTGTCCTTGGCACATTAATTGCGGTATCTGCAAGGTTTTTAGAGTTCTCCGGATATTCGTATGTTTTTTATGTGTTCTTTCAGAGTTTTGCTAAGGGCCGTAATTAGTCCCCATAATCAGAGCGGGTGGTGGTGGGGGAAGAACAGTAATATATACGTAAAACACTCTTAAAAATGACCCTATCAACATACAATAAAACATTGATATTGTCGTGTTTCACAAAAAATACATCTTAATAAAATCAAACAGATCCTAAGCGCAGGCCATGATAATATAACTAAATATTAACTTTTTTTTATAAATTGTTTGTAAATGATAAAATTCCTTACGTAAGATTAAAAAATGTGCATCTTAATTCTTCTATTTATTTTAATAATAATGATTTGATTTATTTCTCATCTCGCATACTTTATTGTACCTATAATTAATTTGTTGTTATTTCCTGTATCAATTGATTTTTGTTTATAAAAAATATCCACGTGTAAATTCGTAATTGGAATGCATTTATATTTAAATGATTATATGCGCAATGTTACGTTATTATATTCTGTGTATTAACCAAAAAATAAGGCGTCATAAGGCGACCAGAGGACAATATGATACGTAGAGCGATGTACATCCAAGTGCAGGCCAGACGACCAGGCAGACCGCTGACAACGTGGCACTCCACCATCACAAGAAAGTTGCGGGAGGCAGACTTGCGCGAAGGAGACGCACAGGAGAGAAGGACTTGGCGAATAAGGACGAGGAGGGCCGACCCCACATAATGGGAAGAAAAGGCCAGGACAAAGAAGAGTATTAACCAAGAAATAAAAATTAAACAAAATTGCAATTGAGTATAAATTCAACAGGAGTTTTGAAGACGGCTTCGTAAAGAGGAAAAACATTGTAATTCAGGGGTTACATAATGTTTAGAACATATTTTCTTACGCCATATTGTGATTGATCGTTCCACTGCTGGATGTAGGCCTCTTATGACGACCCGCATGACGACCAATGTCTTTGTCCACCTTTTAGTGGTCTTCCTATATACGCCTCTTTCGTTGGTCCACGGCCTCTTGATTCTGGATTCTTGGTCACTCTCTTGCTTCAGGGTTTTTCATTTTTTTTCAATGTATAAGGTATTACAGACTCACACATACACGCGCGGACTACTGATTGACTTACGAATACAAAAAAAAATCCGAGTAATACAAATGACAAATCAATATCAATCAAAATAAAAAAAAATGATGGATGCAGTTAATGACGTTGTGAATATTGAAATGTTCTTTTATTATTGGGAAATTAGGCAAATCTGTTGTATCCAATAAATTTAATATTTTTTTTTTATAATCTTTGTATTGTTGTGGTCAACCCTGAGTATGTAACGACGAGGATGCATATGAATAAAGTGGGCAGATGGTGTAAGTAAATTGGTTGTAACTTCATAATTGTGCTGGTGAATATATTCGAAGAAAGACTTTTCGTGGGTTTATAGGTCATGAGACGTCATCGAAGGGAATACAGTAGTATGTACTGAATGTAGGTAGGCGTGAATATACCTAATGTAATTTCTAGCCTGTGGCGAGTTGTACCTATGGTTTTTGGTACTTTTCTGTGGGATAGTACTGCCCCCCTAGACAACGTGTCATTTAATTCAAGAAAAGAAACAAGAAAAGATAACTCAATGTATGGAAGTGACAGTTGCCAGTCACGTGACAACTGTCACTTCCATACATTGAGTTATCATTTCATGTTTCCTTTCTCGAGCTAAATGACATGTTGTCTAGGGGGGCTGATGAGACACGACTAGAGCAAGTAGTTTTAAGTTTTAGAGTTACAAGTTTTTATACGTTCCCTATGGTGTGGAGACTGCGAAATTGTGTTAAATGACTAGAGCAAGTAGTTTTAAGTTTTAGAGTTACAAGTTTTTATACGTTCCCTATGGTGTGGAGACTGCGAAATTGTGTTAAATGACTAGAGCAAGTAGTTTTAAGTTTTAGAGTTACAAGATTTTATACGTTCCCTATGGTGTGGAGACTGCGAAATTGTGTTAAATGACTAGAGCAAGTAGTTTTAAGTTTTAGAGTTACAAGTTTTTATACATTCCCTATGGTGTGGAGACTGCGAAATTGTGTTAAATGACTAGAGCAAGTAGTTTTAAGTTTTAGAGTTACAAGTTTTTATACGTTCCCTATGGTGTGGAGACTGCGAAATTGTGTTAAATGACTAGAGCAAGTAGTTTTAAGTTTTAGAGTTACAAGTTTTTATACATTCCCTATGGTGTGGAGACTGCGAAATTGTGTTAAATGACTAGAGCAAGTAGTTTTAAGTTTTAGAGTTACAAGTTTTTATACGTTCCCTATGGTGTGGAGACTGCGAAATTGTGTTAAATGACTAGAGCAAGTAGTTTTAAGTTTTAGAGTTACAAGTTTTTATACATTCCCTATGGTGTGGAGACTGCGAAATTGTGTTAAATGACTAGAGCAAGTAGTTTTAAGTTTTAGAGTTACAAGTTTTTATACGTTCCCTATGGTGTGGAGACTGCGAAATTGTGTTAAATGACTAGAGCAAGTAGTTTTAAGTTTTAGAGTTACAAGTTTTTATACATTCCCTATGGTGTGGAGACTGCGAAATTGTGTTAAATGACTAGAGCAAGTAGTTTTAAGTTTTAGAGTTACAAGTTTTTATACGTTCCCTATGGTGTGGAGACTGCGAAATTGTGTTAAATGACTAGAGCAAGTAGTTTTAAGTTTTAGAGTTACAAGTTTTTATACATTCCCTATAGTGTGGAGACTGCGAAATTGTGTTAAATGACTAGAGCAAGTAGTTTTAAGTTTTAGAGTTACAAGTTTTTATACGTTCCCTATGGTGTGGAGACTGCGAAATTGTGTTAAATGACTAGAGCAAGTAGTTTTAAGTTTTAGAGTTACAAGTTTTTATACATTCCCTATGGTGTGGAGACTGCGAAATTGTGTTAAATGACTAGAGCAAGTAGTTTTAAGTTTTAGAGTTACAAGTTTTTATACGTTCCCTATGGTGTGGAGACTGCGAAATTGTGTTAAATGACTAGAGCAAGTAGTTTTAAGTTTTAGAGTTACAAGTTTTTATACATTCCCTATGGTGTGGAGACTGCGAAATTGTGTTAAATGACTAGAGCAAGTAGTTTTAAGTTTTAGAGTTACAAGTTTTTATACGTTCCCTATGGTGTGGAGACTGCGAAATTGTGTTAAGTGACTAGAGCAAGTAATTTTAAGTTTTAGAGTTACAAGTTTTTATAGGTACGTTCCCTATGGTGTGGAGACTACGAAATTGTGTTAAATGACTAGAGCAAGTAGTTTTATGTTTTAGAGTTACAAGTTTTTATACGTTCCCTATGGTGTGGAGACTGCGAAATTGTGTTAAGTGACTAGAGCAAGTAGTTTTAAGTTTTAGAGTTACAAGTTTTTATACGTTCCCTATGGTGTGGAGACTGCGAAATTGTGTTAAATGACTAGAGCAAGTAGTTTTAAGTTTTAGAGTTACAAGTTTTTATACGTTCCCTATGGTGTGGAGACTGCGAAATTGTGTTAAGTGACTAGAGCAAGTAGTTTTAAGTTTTAGAGTTACAAGTTTTTATACGTTCCCTATGGTGTGGAGACTGCGAAATTGTGTTAAATGACTAGAGCAAGTAGTTTTAAGTTTTAGAGTTACAAGTTTTTATACGTTCCCTATGGTGTGGAGACTGCGAAATTGTGTTAAGTGACTAGAGCAAGTAGTTTTAAGTTTTAGAGTTACAAGTTTTTATACGTTCCCTATGGTGTGGAGACTGCGAAATTGTGTTAAATGACTAGAGCAAGTAGTTTTAAGTTTTAGAGTTACAAGTTTTTATACGTTCCCTGTGGTGTGGAGACTGCGAAATTGTGTTAAGTGACTAGAGCAAGTAGTTTTAAGTTTTAGAGTTACAAGTTTTTATACGTTCCCTATGGAGTGGAGACTGCGAAATTGTGTTAAGTGACTAGAGCAAGGCTGTGCAAACTTTTGAAACAAAGCGCCAGATTCATAAATTCAAAGTGAACAGCGGGCCGTAGAAGATAAATATATATCATTCATATCACTTCATTAAAAACGAGTGGGTTGTGGCCAACGCTAAACTCCTCACTAACAAGTCATTCTATAAAGTATTCAAATTTTGTATGGAAAATTTCCAACATTTTTATGAAATGAGTGTTAAATTATTTTTTATTTAAATATTTTATTATGAAAACTTGATAACTCTTCAATGCGATTTTATGAAAGTGATGTGCCTTTTTACCAATTTGAAAATAAAAATTTCAAATTTTAAGTTTCCTAAGCTTGGGGTCACTTTGAAATATTTGACAGTTAAAAAAATTGAGAGGCACTATTCATATATCGTTCAAAATCCAATGGGATCTAATCGAGTATTAGATATACATATTTGCAAAATTTGAATAGAATCGAATGAGTACTTTAGTCTATAATCGATAAAGTAAAAATGAACACGCCGTACATAGAACATTGCACATAGCACACACACACACAGATACATTGTGATGAAACTTTCAGAATATAATCTCAGCATGATACTAGTTGATAATCTGCAATAAAAAAAATACCCTTAAAAATTGCGAAATCATAACTCCCCACTATATCCCCTTGGGTTAGTGAGGAGTAAAAATACAAATATATGGAGAAATAAATATATTTTTACTATGTATTTTATGCATAATTCGTTTTCTATTATTTAAGAATGGCGACCGAGAACAAGCCGAAGAGATGTCGGCAGACCCCAGGCTAGGTGATCTGATGACATCAAGAAATCTGCCGGAGGGAGATGGATGCAGTGTGCCCAAGACAGGGAGCTGTGGAGTATCAAGGGGGAGGCCTATGTGCAAGAATGGAAATAAATAGGCTGAAGAAGAAGAAGAAGATTTCATAAAACAAAAAAGGTTGCCGCGCATCAAAATATTTTAAAATTCCCAGTAAAAAAATCCGTAAAATGAGAAATTTTCAGTTTTTTTTACTTTATTGATAGATTATAAAAAAAAAATCGGTGCAGTGAGAAAAATTTGAGTTTTCTTTTGTTTATTTCGATAAATTAAAACAAACAAATTCCAATTTTTTTTTTCTTGAACATGATAAGCGATATACAAAGTAAATTTTAATAAAAGTACGAATGCTCTGTACCTTGATCAAGACATATTTTAAATCTTTTACTATAATATAATCCAACTGTAGATTTGTTCAAGAGAATTTATTTCACTTAACAGATCGACAAAATTTCTAACCCAGATCCGCGAAATTTTGTATGGCCAGGGGTGGAGGTCTCGTCAACCGGCGGAAGCAAAACCATCCAGGGGGGCAAGTCTGATCAATTGGCGGAATCAAATCCATACATGTTTACCCATATCATGGATGGTTTTGATTCCGCCTGTTGACCAGACTTGCCCCCCAGGTCTACATTTTTCATTGTTATTCAACTCTGAAGTCAAGTCAAGTCACATTTTTCTTACTATAAATTTATGTTTAATTGCCTATGTTCCATTTTTTCAAATTTCGAAAAACGCCGAAACACCCCAACTAAATAGTTAAGCTGTTTACATATTCGAGGGAGGAAAAAAGTATTGATCTCCACTGCTCCACACAATCCAATCTTGACATACATGTTTTGTATAAAAACAAAATATATAAAATATTCAAAAATTTGGATTTTAAGTGTTTTTTTTTTTTGTTTTTACGCATTCTTCTACTATAACATTCTATCGCCATCGACAGTTATCTCATGTGCTACATGCAACTTGAATTTTATATCAATATCTCAAATGGAATAACGTGGAGAGTGCGTATGTATCAATTTCGTCGTGATGTTTTTGTATGACGTTGACGTTTGTATGAAATTTTGTGTCCTTTGTTCAGTCCAAACTACATGGTATTAGGTATAATTTCACGGTCCAAACTATACAAACTATACATATTGATATTAAGTAAGAATTTAATTTGTATCAAATATAAGTTATGTAAATAAATAATTGTAATTGAATAAACGTCATAAGAACATTCATACTTTGTATGGAATTTAAAGAAAAATAAATATAAACCTTATTAATTATTTGATAGCTACACTCTTAAATAAGAATAATAGGAACGGAAATGAACAATGATGTAAAAATTAATTCTTGATACAAGTATGAATTTGTATTAAAAAATGTAGTTTAATGTAAGTACAATTATATCATTTTGTATAAAATAATGTAAAATTAAATAGACTTCGATGTTTTTTCTTAATAAATTTTATGGGATTTCCCGTATGGTTTATAATTATTATGTCTCTGTCAGGTTTCTATAAATTATTCATAATATGTGATTGTTGAACATCGCTATAAATATAAATGAACAATGTTATAAATATTAAATAAATCATTACTGGAAAGTACACTAGTGGCATTAAATGTGAACACTTTGGCAGTAAGATTTTTTTTTTTAATAAAAAAATGCAATTTGTATCTACTGAAATATGACTATGAACCTTGTATTTTTTATATATTATTATCAAATATCATGTGGCAAGGTATCTAAAATAAAAAATATTGATATTTAAACAAAAGTAAAATAATAAGAAAAAAACAATTTATACATTAAGATGAAAGCGAGTCAAAAATTCATCAATTTAGACACAAAAGCAATAAGTTGTAAAACACGTCGTTATTGATTAATATTTGGTTGGGAATCCTTTATTATTGATGACTGCTTCTATTCTTGGCATGAAGTCTAAGTTCTTCAGAGTAATTACTCTGAACCAACCTTAACTACAGCTTCGAGCAGCTTCCTCTTATTGCTTGGATTTTGATTTGAGACAGTGATTTTGAGCCTTGACCACAAATTTCGCATGGATTGAGGTCTGGACTATTACCCGGTCATAGTAAAACCTGTATCCTGTGGTCTGCTAGCCATTTCATTGATGTTTTGGCTGTATGACATGGAGCACTGCCCTATTGGAAAATGCACTTCTCACGTCGGCCTGGGAACAGATCCTCTATCGATGGCAGCAATTTGGGTCCTAGGATCTCCGATTGGTACCTATTTATTAGCATTTATTGTACCATCAACAATATGTAGACGTCCTACACCATCCCTGAACGTGCAAGCCCATACCATTATGCTGATCGGGTGCTTCATAGTGGCCGTTATACATGCCGGAAGCGTGTCTTGTACGGGTCGTCGTCGGACGAACCATGATTCAAGATTTTTTTTATATAACACTTCTTCCTCCTCTTTTTTTAGGCTTGTTGGCATGTTAAAGTCCTGCGCCAGCTTCCCTCTTGTGACGTGGACTGCCAGTTGTCCTTCCATCTCTTGAGAGTTACGTCCAGGAGGTCTGCCATTCTGGGGCAACAGAATCTTTGGCCACTTTGATGGTTCATGAGTCTGTCATTGACACTGATTATTATCTTTATATATTTAAATGCAATATATCATATACCTATTATAGATACAAAGGATATGTTTAACAGCGAAAATATTCTTTTATCAAGACAGGGGGGCAAGTATGGGGGGCAAGTCTGGTCAACCAGCGAAATCAAAACCCTCGTGATTACCCATATCATGGATATAATTATCATATTACGAGGTTCCATAATATCGGAAGATGTTATAGAACTCCATATGATAATAATTATATCCATGGTATGGGTAAGTATGGGTGGTTTTGATTTTGCCGGTTGACTAGACGTACATTACACGGACGGGGTTTTCAACGGCGTTAGGTTTTGATCGGGTTTTTCATCGCAGTGGGAATTAAAATATAACGTGTTCAATTTTTAAACGCGTTTTGTATCGTTTTCGTAAAACAGTAATCTGTAAAATTGTTCGTTGCCGACGAGTCAACATGGCTGCCGTTTGTGTTGTGCATGGTGTTGTGTTGATTTTGACGTACGCGGTATCATTTGTTTATTTGGCATCTTTCGACCAGAAAACAAAAACAAAAAAGTGTGGGTCCAAAAAAATCAAATCGTGTCCAATTCGAGTCAAATTCAAAAGTCAAACGAAGAATGCGAGTATAATATTGTTATTTTTCACATAAATGACATATCGGACCGCGTTGAAAACCTTGTTCGTGTAAAGAGCGCTTAACTCTTAAATGTTTGTTTTCGTATTTTGATTTATCGTTGATATGTAATAATTTATTTAACAATGAACAAGATCGTAAAAGACATGTTGGATCAATAAAATCATTATTTATGTGAGTAGATCATAATTTAACAATAATATAAAGCTATAAACAAGTGTTTGATTGCTCTGACACCTTTGAAAATATTGTTATGGGATTCATCATTATATAGTGCGCATAAATTATCTATTGCTTTATTATTCTTACTAATGTATGAGTATGGGTACATATATAACAACCATCAATATTGAAAATTAATAAATGTAGGTAAGTCACAAGATTATTTATTTATTCATTTAACCCTTTTTGTCCAGGATTTTCCTGGGAAAATCCTGTACAGCGCAAATTCTAAACCTTACCCAACACATCGAAAATGGCTTTGAACAGAAGATGATATCCAGAGCTGCCTTCGTAGATCTTACAGCAGCCTACGATACCGGGAACCATCAAATACTCAACTCAAAAATATATACGATTACAAAAGACCATGCCTTCACAAATATGATTTCTAACATGCTACAGAACCGTAGATTCTTTGTTCATTTTCAAGGAAAGGATAGCAGATGGCGTGCACAGAGAAATGGACTCCCGCAGGGGAGCGTCTTAGCACTAACTCTTTTTAACATCTACACGAACGACCAGCACTTATCTCCCAATTGGAACAAAATCGTTTGTCTATGCAGATGACCTCGCACTTATCTCCCAAGCTCCAACCTTTGAAGAAGTGGAAAACACACTGAAATACGGTCTAGAGTCGATGTCTCAATTCTCAATGGCTGCCTTAAACCCACTCCACTGGACAAGCTGTACCCCTTTGCAGGGATAGCACCCCCTAGCATCAGGCGCGAGGTGCAATGTAGCGTAGAACAGGACAAAGCTCAACACCAACCCTCGCACTGCCTCTACAACTGTGAAACTGCCCGACCCAGACTGAAATCCCGCAAGGGCTTCCTGAGATACACTGAGCCGCTCATAACATCTCCATAGGAAGCCAGGCTCACTTTGTGGCGAGAAAAATCTCCAAAAGAGTTCATCGAACCTCAGGAGCATCTCCCCCCGGGACACAGTCTGGACTGGCGCACCTGGAAATCACTACATAGATTAAGAACGGGCGTCGGCAGATGTAAAGATAACCTAAGGAGATGGGGAATCATATCAGACGACGACTACCTCTCGTGTGAATGCGGCCTGCCGCAGACCACTGACCACCTACGAGATTGCCTTGCCTGCCCTGCTACCTGCTCTGTCGAGGACCTACTGCGCTGTAGTGGCGCAGCAGCCGTCGTTGCCAAGCATTGGTCGAGAACTGTTTGATTGCTGCTGACACGAAGAAGAAGAGGAAGAAGAAGAGGAACCCTTTTTGTAGAAACATTTAATATTACACTGTACAAATAGCGGACTTATTGCCTGGAGGCAATTTATTCCAGTCAATCATCTGAGAAAAAAGTTCAGTTTTGGCATAATATACATACATAACAGTTCATATTTCATATAATATAAAAAGACTTACAAATATAACTACAAATACCAAAATACAACATAACGAAAGATGGGTGGTGGAGAGAGCGGTTAGCACGCTAGGTTAGAAATCCAGTGGTCACGAGTTCGAATCCTACCTCGACCGATTTCGTTTGCCTATACCACAAGCATTTATCTTAATTTATGCTTATGCTTAGGTAGTTAGGATGTTGTCTAAAAATCAGAGACATTATTCCCAATGAGGAGATCCGCAGAACCTGCAATGTGGAGCAGGCAAAGAAGGCGATACTGGAGAGATCATGTTGAGACGATGAATCCAAGAAAGGCTACCAAAGACTGTAATGCGCGAGATACCAGAGGGACGCCGACCACCGGGAAGACCATCAAAGAGATGGAGGGAGAGCTGGACATCCTCGTCCCAGGACCCGTAGAAACAGATTATAGATCTACAAAAAAGAGGAAGAGGGAGGTTGAAAAATAAATGGATTATATCTACCGATAAATTCCTGGTTGGTTTCCAGAGATGCCTGGAATCCATCATAAGAGATAGCCTCTCTCTAATAAATATAAAAATATAAAGCACTGTCCATTTCTTCTTCTTCTTGTGCCGCTCCTAGCGGATGTTGGCGATCACACCAAACTCACCCCGAACTCATCCCGAACTCACCCCGAACTCATCCCGAACTCACCCCGAACTCATCCCGAACTCACCCCGAACTCATCCCGAACCACTGCCTAAAATTTTAAAACCACGACATTCTTTTACGACCCATACTCCGTCTTCTCTCTGCCTTTCCCTCCACTATAAGTTTTAGAAAGGGCATATCTATCACCACGGAATATGTGGCCAAAATATGAAGTTACTGTCCATGTAGTTAAAAATATCTTTACCTGTTATCGATAGGTTTCTTAAAAATGTACAAAACTGTTTTGATCTTTTCTTGCGTTCAATTATTTTGTATTAAAAGAAAACGTACGATAAAATTTTATTTTATTTTTCGATATAGTCGCCATTTAGCATAATAAACTTGGAATATATTTTTTCTAAGCTTAAAATTCCTTTCTTAAAAAACACTTCATCCTGTACACCTAAAAATTCCTATACTGCAGCAACTAATGCTTCATCATCTTCGAGACTAACACCTGCAGATAAGTCTTCAACCTTCAAAATATACCTATAGAAATCACTGGGGAGAGGTCGGGTGAATATAGAGGATGCTCAATAATTTCAAAGCCAGCATCTCTAATTGCAGCATCTGACAACATCCGGTTTAAATTTAAACTCAAAGGTGCCGATAGGTCAATATTTGCGGCAATTTCTTATTTATGGAATTTCATATAGAAAAATGCATTTGTAACTCCAATTTTCAAAAAAGGAAGTAAAGAGGATGTTTTAAATTATAGACCGATTTCAAAACTAGATTGTATGGGTAAAATTTTCGAATCAATTATATACGACTTCACTCTATCACTAATCATACCCGAACAACATGGATTCTTTCCACGTCGTTCCACGTCAACGAATTTATTGGAGTTCTCTCAATATATACGTAATAACATGGACAAACGAAACCAAGTTGATGCCATATATACAGATTTTAGTAAAGCCTTCGACAAGTTAAACCAGACTCTACTCTTAAAAAAGCTTGAACACTTCGGTATAGTTGGCTCAATATTAGAATGGTTTAAATCATATATAATCGGAAGATCTCAAAAAGTTGTCATAGGAGGATACTCCTCAAACCCATGTATCGTTACATCAGGCATTCCTCAGGGATCTCACCTTGGACCCTTATTATTTCTTATTTTTATCAATGACATAACAACTCAAATCAAATGGTCCTAATACACACTTTTCGCAGACGATCTTAAATTCTACCGTTTTATTAAATTCACAAATGATTCTTCTTTGCTTCAACAGGACTTAAATTCTTTACAAAATTGGTGCAATGTTAACGACCTTTATCTTAATGTATCTAAATGTATGATTATCACATTCACAAATAACCATAATAAAGTAATAGAGAACTACCACATTGATAATGTGAAACTAAAAAGAGTAGAATCAGTTAACGATTTAGGCGTCATATTTGATACGACATTAAAATTTCATATCCATATAGACAATATAAGAAAAAGTTCATACAAAATGATAGGTTTTATTTTAAGAATTACAAAACTTTTTAATAGCTCTTAAATTACCATAACACTATACAAATATTTAATAAGAAGTAAACTAGAATATGGATCCACAATCTGGTCTCCAAATTACGACAAATACATAAAAACAATAGAATCTGTCCAAAGAAGACTAACACGAATTTTTGTTTTTAGAGAGGGGATAAGCCATCAATTTGAATGTTATAATGACAGGCTGGTATATCTTCATCGAATATCATTAAACAATAGACGAAAAATCGCAGATATGATGATACTATATAAAATATTAAATTATCAGTTAGATGTACCAAATATCCTTCCACAAATTCAAATAACAGTACCACTTAGAAATACCACAATTAGAAATATTTTTCACTTAAAATTCTATAATACGAATATCGGTTATTTCTCTCCAATTCCTCGCTTAATCAGAATATACAATTCAGTTCATCAAATTAATTATATTGACATATTCTCAAACTCCAAATTAACTTTCAAAAAACACATAATATCCCAGTTCGTAACCTCTTAATTATATAGTTTAAATTTATGTATAACTTCTCTGTTCATATTCTCATGTTTAATTATTGTTGATTTTCATGTTTCATTTGTTTAATCTTTAAATCTACAACTCTAAACTTACTATGTAACATCCACCCGCAACATAATAATTATATACATCATGTAAAATAGACACTGCACCTTCCGTACACTGCATAGTGTATAGTGTAGGTAGGAAAATTATATACTTACAAACAATTCTTACTATGATATGTACTTCCCATATATAAGCTATTATGCGCAGAAATATTTGGGCATTCATGCCTGTGTCTGTGCTTGATTAAATAAAATAAAATAAAATAAATAAACATTTCAATATTGTGTATGCTATTTTTTTCAAGTATTTGAAGTATTGTACCTGTAAGTTTAGACATTTGTTAAATTCATATATAAGTGATTCTTGTACACTTAAAGCTTATTATATTCATAGAAAATGGTACCCATTTATCTCCAAATTTAATACACTACCCAAACATTCGTAATACTTTTATGAGATGTTATTATAGCTGTATATTATTGCTTTTTCCTCGTAAAGATTACATATATTGTCTTCGGCAAATAACAAGATAAATCATATGGGCTAATTTAGCAAACTTGTAGATACATAATATGTGTTTTTAACAAGTAGGTACATAATATGCGTTTCATAAAATAAGCAAATGCTGGTGCTCAAAATATGAGCCATTCAACACAGTGATTAATGGGCTATGTTCAGATACAACGCTCGACGTCAGGCGTCGGATGTTCCTGAAGTTGCAGATTATGGCGTTTTTCACACCAATCTCACTGAACGCTTTCGAGCGGCGTTTCAATCTGAACGCAGCATCGGGCGTTTTAAATATCAAATATCATAAATGTCTCTTTTTAGGTTATATTTTCATCGAAAGACAACAATTGGGCAGCGAAGTAAATAATGATCTATGACCTTTTATTGGAAATTTTTGGATGATATTTTAATAAATTTTGTAAATCCATGTTGTCATCATAAATAATGTCAACTGACATAATAGATGCCACAGAAACAAATAGAAGTCATCATTCCAAAGATAAAATAGAAGTCAACAGATACACTATAACTGTTAGAGCGTTTTTCACCGGACAATTTTACCGATCGTTTGGTGCGTACACTCGACGTTCAATCTGAACGCCACACAGTGTCTGATTCGGGTCATTATGAACGGCTTAGAGCGTCACTAATGAGCACTCGGCGTTCGTTGTGAACGCAGCCCTGCACTTCCAGAGATCTTTAATTCGACCTAATAAGGAAATAATTTAAATGAGTTACTGGAAGATACAGTTTCAAAACTCGCCTCGAACGATTATGTACGTTCATATATAGGACCAACAATTGCTAATTAAAGGATATATTGTCGGTATATAGGTATACTGGTTACAAGGACACATTCAATCTTAAAAACAATAATATATAATGTCGGTAGAATTCTCCGTTCTTCTCAGATTTATATCTGATACCTATTGTTGAAGTCACTTGAGTTTTCCTAGAAAAAAAAAAAGATTTACGAGGATGAGATAGTGCACATTAATTATGGGCAGTAAATTATGTAGTCATCAGTCACGAACTGCGCAAACATAATAAAACATACAATATCTAGGGGGGATCCTGTGATTTTATGATGTTTGATCAAAGCATTCCAGGTGATAAAAACATAAAAGCATAAGGCAATGTACTCGGGCATAAAATTGTTTTATAGGTGGGCACTAGATTGCAGAAAACATAAGTGAATTAGGTTAGATATTCTTCTCCAAAGTAAGCTCGTATTACTTCGACAACCTGAAGACTTCGAAGTCCATCGAATCAAAGCCAAATTAAACTGGAGTTCTACAATATATACAGGTTCACATATATACACATAATTATTTATTATGCTTTGTTTTTTTATTTATTATATTAAGGAACCGCCGCCGTGGCACAGTTGGTAAGCCGTTCGGTTTCTGTGCGGGCGTCCTGGGTTCGATTCCCAGCAGAGGAGAAATTTATTTAAATTCATTTCTCACGCAAATGTTGCTTCTCTGGGCTGGAAACACTGGCTAGTTGGAAGAAATTGACATACGGAAATAAACTCGCCACTTGCGCAGGGTGCAAGGAATTGTTGATTATTTATTTATTTATAAATAAAATAAACATGTGATTGATGCTGGGCGTGACTATTTTGTTTATATTATTATGGATCACCAGTTTAATTGTGCAGTCAATGTTTGTATACTTTTGTAATATTTATGTTATTTATGAAATATTCTATATATATATATATATATAATACCAGGTATTAATGTAGATCGAATAGTGAAAATCAATAATCAATTATTTACAGCTTTTATTTACAATATATAATATACACAAATTTACACGAGATTGAGACAACTGACGCGTGAGAGTTCTAAATTGGCACTGCCCGTTTTCGTTGGTTTTCCAGTATTTATAGACTCTCGTTTGGTAGAACATTTTGTTTTCTTAGTAATCGTTCCATGTTTCAAATTATAAATATTTCGCCACACTTTAAATAAACAAACTAAAATAACGACATCCCTCGCGGCTCAGTAGGTTTAGGTATCTGACTGCTGAATCAAATGGTTCTATTCCCGGTGGAGACACAGTTTTTAATTTTATTTTCAGTCTGGATCTGTGAGACGATAAATATCGTAAATATCCAGAATGTGGCAACTCGTTATTGGGTGCGTGTTAAATTAATATTTGTGATAATTATAAAGCAATATTAAAAAAAATAATAATACAGCAATATTATAAATGCCGTCAAAATAAAAACATTTTTGAATTTAATATTTAAAAATATTTAAGTATCATTGAAGAACCACGGACGATATTGTAGTATCATTGGCGATTTTAGATATAAATATATGAAATTTACTTTTAATATGCATAATCCACTTTGAGGTGTGGTGAATAATTAATAATAAAACAATGGAATTACATTTTTTATCTGAACTCTTGGTCATACTTTTGATGTTTCAAAATATTAATTTTATGAAAGATTATTACGTTTTTTCAATTGTTTGTAAATCGATCAATATAAATTATCTGTAAATGATATGATCTTAGATCCAAGCGTAATAACATTTTATCTTAAGCTTAATAATCTACGCATTAATATTTATCTAATTAAAATAATATCCATTATATTGATTCATTATTATATGAGTAATTTAAAAAAAATTAAATATTTATATAATTTTCATAATTGAATATGTGGCAAACAAGTTTCGTTGCACATTTCATAGGTACCTAACTACGCATATACCTACGTAAGGAATAGCAAAATAACCGTCCATACAAATATTTAAGTCATTATATTTGGTAGAATTCCCGTAGATATTAATTAAAACACAACAATCTAACTCTGCATAAGTATGTACCTAGGTATTTACATAGAGTTTATGTAAATTTAAACTAAAATCAAATAAAACTAAAGAATATATTACGAAACAAATCAAAATTAACAACATTAAACGAATCCAATCAAAATAAACAATTGTAAACCAAACAAATCAAAATAAACAATTATAAACTAAACAAATTAAAATAAACAATTTTAAAGCAAACAAATGAAACTGTTATATACTAGCTTTAATGTCCCGCCGTTGGCCAAGAATGTAAATAATAAAGGAATAAGCAATCGTTTTTATAATATTGTCCCACAATTTCAGTAAGATGGGAAGTGATACAAAATTTGATTGATTATATCATCGCCGAACTAGATGAGAGGAAAAGTCGCGCAAAATGTATAATCATGTATAACATTTCAGAAAGTGTCGCTTCTTTTCAAGCTGATAAAATTTCCGATGATATCAAGGCTGTCACGTCAGTACTCAAGGAAATCGATCATTCTATTAATGTAGAATCACTAAAGATACAACGCATAGGAATAAACAAGAGCAATCAAACCGGCAATACTTCAATGAGACCTATTAAAATAGAATTTCCAGATGTGTACCAACCTATACAAATCCTGAGAAACAAGGTGAAAATAAAATCTGGATCTGTCAAGATTCAGCAAGACTTAACTGTAATCCAGAGAAAACATCTAAATGACTTGCGTGATGAATTGCAAAAACGGTTGGACCAGGGTGAAACAGATTTAACTATAAAATTCATAAATTCTACTCCCACTATTGTTAAAAATAGATTAAAAAAGTAATTGAAAAATCCAATTTAAACTTTTTCTACCAAAATGTTCGTGGTATGCGCACCAAACTAGATCTATTCAGAATAACAGCACCTGCACTTCCCCATGAAGCAATTATCTTGACTGAAACCTGGTTAGACTCGAACATAATATCAGCTGAGTTGGGTTTACCAGGACATAATATATATAGACTAGACAGGAATCAAAATACTAGCGTTAAATCAAGAGGGGGAAGTGTTCTGATAGCGATACAAAAAATAATTATATCTAAACAACTATCAGTTAAAAACCACGACGTTGAACAAATATTTGTAAGACTGAAGTTTAATTCAAAATATTTCATCATAGGTTGTGTTTACATTCCACCGTCTTCTAATATAATTGTGTATAAAAAACACTATGAGGATGTGGAATTGTTAAAAATGAAATACCCTGATGACAAGCTAATCCTTGTTGGTGATTATAACCTACGTAATATAAAGTGGGACGAAAGTGATTCACCATCATCCTCATTGGGAGATTGTTCAATGACTCAGTGTGAAAGTGAAATCTTAGAAATGGCAATTTTTTTAAATATTAAACAAATTAATACAGTGAAAAATTATGGCGGCAATATATTTGATTTGGTGTTTACAGATAACCCTTTTATAAGAGTCAGTGAATCAATTGAAAATTTATTACCAATAGACAATTATCATCCGCCGCTAAATATTGAAATACCCAATTTATCCCTCAACTTTTTGGAGGTGTCCACAACTAGTTTTAACTTTTATAAAGCAGACTATGATAAAATATGTGAATTTCTATATTGTGTAGATTGGTCTTTTCTTGATGTTGAAGCGCTGGATAATGGCACTGAACTTTTCTATAAAATTCTATACGAGTCATTTGAAAAATTTGTTCCTTTTACCAAGTGTAAAAAATCTAATTTTCCAAAATGGTACAGTAAAGATCTTATTTCTTTAATAATGCGAAAGAAAATTGAACATAAAAAGTATAAAGAGACAGGTAAACTTGTGGACTATGTCACATTCAGAAACACCAGAATAGAATGTACCAATTCAACTAAAAAATGTTACAAGGATTACATTAATAAAATTGAAAACTCCATTAAAACAAATGTGAAATCTTTTTGGTCCTATGCAAAATCACTCAACAAAAATGAGTTAGGTATACCTAGTTCAATGCACTATGAAGGTAATATTTTCGACAACCTGCCTGATATTGTAAATGCCTTCGCTGATTTCTTCAGTAATGTCTATGAGGTTGAAGACAATAATTGCAATATCCCTGAGTTTAAACATGACTTAAAATTACATATACCACAATTCTTAATTAATATTAATGACATAGAATCCGCAATAAAACAACTAGATTCAAACAAAAATTCTGGTCCTGATAATGTACCTCCTATATTTCTCAAATCATGCGTAAAATTATTATCTTATCCCCTATTAGTAATTTTTAACAAATCTTTAACACTTGGTTGTTTTCCAGAAACATGGAAATTTAGTTTTTTGACTCCTATTTTTAAAAAAGGCCATAAAAATGAAATAACTAATTACCGGCCAATATGTATTCAATCAACAATACCCAAGCTTTTCGAAAAGATTGTTTTAAAAAAAATCACCCATCATTTTAATCAAATAATTACACCATACCAACATGGATTTTTAGCTGGCAAATCCACACTAACTAACCTACTATTGTATGAGAACTTTATACAAGATTCACTAGCCTGTAGAAAGCAAGTGGACTCCATTTATACTGATTTCAGTAAAGCTTTCGACAAGGTGTGCCATAGCATACTGTTGAATAAGCTGCAGGGAGTCGGTGTACATGGTAGTCTTCTTGAGTGGATTAAAAGCTATATTTTGAGAAGAAGGTTGGCAGTAAGAATAAATAACACCCAATCTAAAATTATCATAGCAACAAGTGGAGTGCCGCAAGGATCGCACTTGGGGCCAATTCTGTTTGTATTGTTTATTAATGATATTGTGAAAATCTTTACAGACATTAATTTTATTCTATTTGCGGATGATATGAAGCTTTACAAAATTATTTCAAATTTACATGACTGTTATGTTTTACAACTCAATCTTGATAGATTATTTAAATGGTGTACAGACAATAAACTGCATTTAAATATTTCCAAGTGTCAATTGATGCAATTCTACAGAATTAAATCCCCTATTATCTTTGAATATAGGATTGATAACGTTAAACTTAATTCTGTATCAGAAATCAAAGATCTGGGGGTGATTTTTGATACAAGACTTACCTTTGTCAATCATATAACCAACATCAGTAATAGAGCAATGAAACTGTTAGGTTTCGTTTTGCGAGTTGGTAAGGATTTTAATAATATTCATATTTTAAAGATACTCTTTACATCACTTGTTCGTTCTCAGGTTGAATATAACACAACAATTTGGTCACCGTATTTCAATTCTCATTCTAATACTGTAGAAAAAATCCAACATAAATTTCTAAGATATATCAATTACAGACTTAACATACCAATAGAAAATTTGAATTATTATTATTTACTTAAAGAAACAAATTTATTAGAGCTTTCTGAGAGAAGATTATTATTTGATTTACTATGTTTATTTAAAATTATTAATAATCAGTTAGACTGTCCAGAATTACTATTCTTAATAAATTTCAATGTACCAAATAGAAAAACTAGAAATCATCTTCCATTCTATTGTAAAAATGCTACAAATTTAGCACACTATTATACACCAATACATCGAATTCAGAACTTGGGAAATATATATGCACGGTCATTTGATTATTTTAACACTTCCTTTCACAAATTTAAATACGAACTAACATCAATGTTTTATAAAAAACAGTCAATCGCAGCTAACAATGTAATCTCGTTTGAAATGTGATATTTTTTAAATTTTCTGTAATTTAGATTCTTTCTTTTTCTTTAAGATTTGCAATACATTTTTTTTTGCTTGCCTACTTTGCATGTATAGTATAATATTATACTATAAATGTGATTATAATATATTTTTTTTGTTATTTGTTTTGTTTCATCATTTAGTTTTTATTTTCCTAAGTATGTACCCATATGTTTGTTTTTATAGTTCTTTTATTTTCTTTACATTATTATTATTTTTTATATAAAATTTTTGTTGTTTTATTATACAGTTTTTAATTTTTTTTTTATGATAATTATTATTTTTTCTTTTTTTTTTCTAAGTGCGTAGGTATATTATTTTAGTATATTTTAATGATTTTTATGTCTCAACCTAAGTACCTATATCTTTTATTTTAAATTGTATTTTTTTTCCACTTAATATTATTTTTTATATTTACTAATTTTGTTACAGTACCTTCTTTTTCTTTTATGTTTATGATAGTTTTATTATTTTATTTTGTAATTTCAATGTGTGTACTTAATTGTTGTTCATGTTTGTAAAAGGCAATTTGCCGTAAATAAATAAAATAAATAAATTATAAGCATTGAATACAATTTGAAGTTGTTTATAGTGTAAACAAAATTTCGGCAAAATAGGACTATGTAATTTGCTTGGATTTAAGTGTTGGCCACAACCCGTTCATTTTTACATATTTTCACCAAGTGTGCATAAAATTTTAAATTTCTGCAAGATGGGATTTTGGGAAATGGTTTTAAATATTTCGAACGTTTATAATGATAACGTCTGAAAGAGTTAAGTGTTAACCACAACCCATTAGTTTTTATATATTACTAGCGAACCCCCGGCATACTTCGTACCAGTACCTCCCGTCCCCTCAGGCCTTTAGTATCTCCCGTCCCTTCAGGAACTTCAGTACCTCCCGTCCCTTCAAACCCTTTAGTACCTCCCTTCCTTTCAATACCTCTTGTCATTTCAGTAGGTTAAGAAAAAAATTGAATCCAGAAACCATCCTGGAAGACTTGCGAAGAGATGAAGGAAGAGAGAGAAGAAGGTCGAATTTTCTTACCATCTCTTCGCAGGTTTCTGGATTTAAACTTATTTCTTCTCCTTCGTGTATTTGGTCATTTTACCTATGGAAGTGGAGTATCCTGGGAAAAGAAGATCCAACTGTCCTTTCATCTCTTTACAGGTCTTCCAGGACGGTTTCTGGATTTAAACTTTTTCTTAACCTACTGAAGGGACGGGATGTAATGAAGGGAAGGGAGGTACTATAGGGTCTGAAGGGACGGGAGGTACTGAAGTTCTTGATGGGACGGGAGATACTAAAGGCCTGAGGGGACGGGAGGTACTGAAGGGCCTGAAGGGACGGGAGATACTGAAGGGCCTGAAAGGAATGGACGTACTGAGGGCTTGAAGGAACCGGTGGTACTGAAGGGTCTGAAGGGACGGGAGGTACTCAAGGGTCTGAAGCGACGGGTAGTAATGAAGGACCATTTTTGATTATACAGGCAATACGAAGTTTGTCGGGGGTTCACTAGTTTTCTATAAAAATACGAATATTACAGAAGTATATCATAACTTATTTTAACAATTTTTATAAAAATTTAATTTACTGACCACGTCGTTTTATACAATTTGTACGGCAGTATACACTACACAATATCTACGGGGACTCTCAATATCTCTCAAATATACATAGGTACATACCATCAAGCATATATAACAATTATATGTATACGCAATTATAATGTAGATAAAAGTTTAAATCCAGAAACCTTCGAAGAGATGGAAGGAAAATTGAAGCTTCTTCTCCCAGGATAGTCCACCTTCATTGGTAAAATGACCTAATTTTTTTTTTTTTATATAAAAATGAATATGTCCTTGTTAAACAAGTACATATACATTTCCCTACGTTCCCTAAAATAAGCTTAAATGCTTGTGCTAAAGGTGAACGAAATCGGTCGATGCAGGATTCGAACTCGCGACCACTGGATTATTAGCCCAGCGCGCTAACCGCTCTGCCATCGACCCATCTAATACCCGATGAAGAAGAAGAAAAAAGTTTTAAACCAGAAATCATCCAAGGCATACGCTCGACAATTCACCAAAGTTTTATTATAATCGGATGCACGGTTTCCTTCTTTTAATTAATTAATTAATTTATTTATTTGAATCTTCTTGTACATACAAATTGTACACTGGCGGGCTTATTGCCTAATGGCAATTTCTTCCAACCAACCAGAGTTAATGTTAAGTATACAAAACAATGTGTACTATGGCAATCAGTTACACAATCACATTACAAAATAAATAAATAAATAAATACAGCAGAATAAAAGTAAGAAAACAAATAAGATAGCATAAAAGAACAATTCATAGCAATGATAGGAAAACTAAAGGATATGGAAAGGAAGAGGAGAGGAAGATGTAATCAGGTGTTGTCAGATAAATATTTTTGCTTTAGCCTTTTCTTGAAGATGTTTAATGAGATAGACGACGTAATATCAGGACTTAGGCTATTCCATAGTCTAGCCGAATGTACTTCAAATGAAGAGCTTAAAAAATCAGAACTATGAATAGGGATAGATAGTAAAGCACGTTCAGCAGATCGAAGTGGACGCCCATGGCTTGAAAGATAAGTGAATTTATCTTTGAGATACTGAGGTAAATTTGGATTAAAAAGGACATTGTATAGTAATGACAATGTTTTTTTCTACCTTCATAGGTAAAATGACCTAATACTCGATGAAGAAGGGGAAGAAAAATTTTTTAATCCAGAAACCATCCCGGGCATAGTTTTATTGTAATCAGATGAACGGTTTAGGAGCGCATACAACACATGTATACAAACATTCAAATTTATAATATAGATGTAATTGAGTGAGAATTTCTAATTGGCTTACCTTTTTACATATGTACATATTTACTATTAAATATTTTTTAGCGCTTAAGTTTCCTAATAAATAAAAAAAAATAAACCAAAGGTAAGTACATTTTTTTATTTTAAATCATTTGATTACGGCTACGTGCAAAAATGTCGCCGTTATTAACGGATTTTCCGGTATCGTTATCCGTAAGTAACGAGATAACGATTCTCAACGTGCAGGTGTTGTTCGTTAAAAATGGTTAGCGAAACGGATTGACGAAAATTTTATACTAAGCCGATTACTAACAAAATTATGTCCTAATATGTCGGTATCATTTTAAATCATATATATTAAGGTTTCCCAATATTTTCCAACTGTCGATTTGTTCAAGATAATTAATTTCTCTTAACATATCGACAAAGTATCAAGCCAAGATACGCGAGATTTGTATGCAGGGTCTATATTTTTCACGTTTTTTCCAACTTTGAAGTCAAAAAACACCAACTTATAGAATTCGCAGCATATAATAATATTGATCTAAAATTAATATGGATCCTCTTATTAAAGCGCAAAAAGCTTTAATTAAGGTTATAATAAAGAAAACCATTTACATATCCAACAGTTCAATTATTTAATGATTTTCCAGTTTTCAACATTCCACAGTTATATATCAAAATTATTTCTATACATTTTCATAAAGATAAAACAATTCACATTACACCGCAACACAATTACGAGACGACACGCAGGAATTTTCTCATGACTCCAAAGACAAACACGACATTCGGACAAAGACATTACTATTATTTAGCTCCAAAAAATTTTAACAAGATAAAAAGTGAAATAACGGACATACAGTTGATGAATAATTTGAAACACAAGAAAACAATAGAAACATGGATTAGAAACAAGGGCATTATATACTGCGGAAACATGATCAAGCTACAATAGTTTATATTTTTATTTTTATAATAGGTATATTTTATAACAAGTTTTAGTTAAATACAAGTTTAATATTTTTCTGTCAGATATAACGCAAAAAAAAAATCTGCCACCTCGGTACAGGCTCAGCCTAGTGAGGTTGTGTATACCAAATAATACTATAAAAAATGTTTCATATAACCTATTTAAATTGTACTTTTTTGTAATATTTTTATTGTTTGTATATTGTTATATTTTTTTTGGTTTCAATAATAAAAAAAAAAATGTTATATGTTGAAACCCCCTACTGTCCCCCATACTTCTCCGCCACTATCTCTTGCAGTAGACAGCTATACCTTCGAATCTGTAGAGCAGTTCACGTACCTTCCTCGGTTCACTAATTACTAGTAAGAATAATATCAGTGAAGAAGTGCTTTGGCCTATATACACACATGAAGTCCATGTTGCTGTCGACAAAGACAAAGCTAACACTGTATAAAACTATTGTCAGACCAGTGTTGATATATGCCTCCGAGACCTGGACTAAAAGAGACGAGGACCAACTTAGCATTTTTGAAAGAAAGATCCTGTGGCGAATCTACGGAGCTGTCTGTGAGGGTGGTGTGTGGAGAATCAGATACAATCACGAGCTGTACCAGCTTTATGATGATATAGACGTTAGGGTATTTGTAAGGATTGGGAGACTCAGATGGCTTGGATATGTGAAAAGGATAAGTGAGCAACTGCCCGCCAGAAGAGTCCTTATTCATAGACCGGAGGGTATGAGGCGTAGGGGGAGACCCAAGCTGAGATAGATGGACTGCATCCAGGGGGACCTGGACTCTTTGGGCGTGGTCAATTGGAGACAAGGAGCCGCAGACAGATCGGAATGGCGAAGACTTCTTTTGGGTCCCACCTTGTGATGTAGAGCTGATAATGATGATAATATGTTATATGTATGGATTTACTCAGAATTCGGAGCAAAACATTTAGTGTGTCTGCATGTCTGCGTGTCTGTGTCCCCCCCCCCCTTATAACTTTTAATCCGCTATTGCACAGAGCCTAAAATTTCAGAATATATAGAAAGTTATAGACTATAAAACTTTTATACTCAGAATTTTAAATTTTTGTTTCAGTCAGGGGTTATCAACTTTTGAATTTTGACTTCATTTTTCCATGTATCTCAAAAACCATTAAAGCTAGAACGCAGAAAATGGTACAATTATAGAAAAATACAAGTGTTTATACATGAAACTTGTTTATAGTTTGATATGTATTCCCAATTATACATACGTACTATCGGCATCGAGAGTTGGATCTCATGTGGTACATGAAACTAGTTTATAACAAAGTATAATATAGATAAAATCAAACTTCATAGATTAATTCCTCTATAAAAGGGACGAACGTTTTTTTTTGAAAAGGCCTTTTATATTATCATTGCTTCGACCCTTTTATATTATCATTGCTTCGACCCTTTTATATTATCATTGCTTCGACCCTTTTATATTATCATTGCTTCGACCCTTTTATATTATCATAGCTTCGACCCTTTTATATTATCATTGCTTCGACCCTTTTATATTATCATTGCTTCGACTCTTTTATATTATCGTTACATATTAGTACAGTAATTTAATATTATACGCTGACGATATGAAAATCTACAAAACTGTTATAGACATTACTGTGTGACTGTGAGGACTTACAGCTTGACCTTGATAGACTAACTTCTTATTGTGTCTCGAATAAGCTGTTACTAAAAAATGTCACTCCATTACATTCTCTAGGAAAAAGAGTACAATACAATACACATACACAATCAATAGGGAGACGATTGATAAGAAATCAGACTGTAGAGACTTAGGTATACGACTGGACAGTAAACTTTTATTTGACAAACACATTGACACAATTACACTGAAAGCTTATAAAATGTTGGGATTCCTGGTGAGGGTACCTATGCAAACCATTCACACAAGTGAAAACATTTATCTTACTATATAACACAATTGTTAGAAGTCAATTGGAGCATGCATCAGTCATCTGGAATCCACAGTATAATATTAATCCACAACAATATAGAACGAGTACAACAAATATTTTTGAAACATATGAAGTACAAATTTGGTAATAACTACAAACATGAATTGCAGACTTTACAGACAAGACGAAGGACCTCAGACTTAATGTACCTTTATGACATAATAAACTTCAAAATTGACTATACAGACCTTCTGAAAATTATTAACTTCAACATATCAAACAGACGAACAAGACACACCTCAACGTTCTTTTTAGACAAAAAAAAAACACTAATGCCGCTCATAATTCGCCATTGTACCGATGCCTTACCACATATAATAATTTGGAAAAGATCAGGTCCGTGGACATATTCTTTATGTCCAGGACTCTTTTCAGGAGCCACGTTAGACAGGAATAGTTATTTTTTTTTTGTTACCAGCAGTGAGTACATGTAACATGAAATCAAAGGTGGGCTGATTAAGTTACAATTACTTATGTTGCTAATCTTGTTTATTATATTTGTTTAAAAAATATTATTGTAAGTTGCCCATTTTTTCAAATAAATAAAAAAAATTCATTGTTTTCGGGTTTCCCGTGAGAGTCGGGCAATCGAAAATACAACAGGCAACATAATATCTAACATAGATAGTTCCCATTCTGAATGTAGTGCCTTGTTACGTGAGGAGAGTACGATGTGCAGCGAGAAATGAATGAAAATAGACGAATAGAATGGAAAAGAGGGCATGCTTTTAAATTCAATGCATCCGGAGTTCAAAATCGTAGATCGAAAACCTAGCAACGGTATTATTATGAACTTTGTATGAGGTCATAACATTTAGTTGTTGTTAAAGTAGGTGTTGTGAGTCAGAACTCCTCCACACCTAATAGGTATAACAATAATATTATATCTAATTTACTGTGAAATGCATTATTGCACTTTACGTATACATTTTATTATATAGTAGCAGGAGACGTGTACAACGAAACATAATATAGCTATAGGATACTTCACGAACGCGACCCACCTCAACATGCAGACATGTTTGTAAATTTGTCTATATATCCATAAGATATTTTTTAAAAAGGGCATTATAACCTCAAGCATCTCATCAAACAATATTTTGAAATCAAATCACTCAAATATGTTTTAACATTGTGTTTCTTCAAAAATATAGACCCAGAGGATGCAACGTTTTCAATGAATCATTTTTTAATGGCTAGTTTTCTAATATTTTCTTTATTTTTGAATATAGATATGAAAAAGGTAAGTCTGGCACCTGTAAGTGGTTGCGTTTACCAGTGCGCATCCTCTTTATAGGTGAAAATTGCAGATTTCAACATAATTTCAAAATAATTTGTACGTGTATGTTATTATTTTTTTTAAAGAATGACTATGTCTTTGTAACAAGCACATACATGTATATCCTCATACGAAACGGTGAACGAAATCGCTACCACTGGATTACTAATCCAGTATGCTAACTGCTCTGCCACCACCCTTCTAACAAATAAAAAAAATACCTATGAAATCCATCCTTTTGTGAAATAGGTATGTACTTACTGTTACTGAAATATGTAAAAAATGATTTTTTTCAGAATTCTTCCCAGGTGTGGGCTGAACAAATCACTAAAGTTTCATTGTAAAGAGATGGATGGTATAAGAGCACAAAAAAGGACTTACAAAGATACAAATGATACCAAAATCTGTCATTTTCACCCATAGAAAGTGGATGCGCATTGGTAAACGCAACCACTCCCAGGTGCCATTCTTATCTATTTCATACATATTTACAGTATGGAAGGAAATATCAAAAAATCAGCCATAAAAAATTAAGTGTTTTTGACGTTGCTATCTCTTATACTATGCATATGTATAGTTAATGATCGGCAAATATTTTAAAAATTTATAAATAATTTTCCCAAATATAATTATTAAAAATACGATTTTACAGCGTTTTTTAACTATGCCATAACATCTATACGGTGCGGCGCAGAAAAAAAAATGGGACTAAGAGGGCGACTGCTGCTAACGTACCTATTTTTTCAATTTGAAATTGCATCATTACTAAAAAACGAATCATTTAAAAAAAAACCTAGTTAGTTTTGATATTAATAAAGAAAAATATACCTTAACTTTTTAATTATGATCTGTATATATTATTGTAGAAAAATAATAAGTATACCACATTGACACAAAGCTTTAAAAATGTTGGAATTCCCGATGAAACATGCAAAAAATTCACTCAAGTGAAAACATTAAGCTTGCTATATTACTCAATTGTTAGAATTGTCAATTGGAGCATGCGACAGTCATCTGGAATCCACAGTATAATATTTATATTAACAGTACAGAACGAATTCAACAAATATTTTTAAGACACATGAAGTACAAATTTGGTAATAATTACAAACATGAATTGGAGACTTTACAGACAAGACAAAGGACCTCAGACTTAATGTACCTTTATGACATAATAAACTGAACAGAATATCTGAAAATTATTAACACCAACATACCAAACAGACGAACAAGGCACACCTCAGTTCTTTTTAGACAATTAAAACAACAATGCTGCTCAGAATTCGCCACTATACCGATGCCTTACCACATATTATATTTTGGAAATGATCGTACGTGGACTTATTCTGTATGTCCAGGACTTTTTTTTAAAAGCCACATTAGACAGGAATAATGAATTGTTTTGTTACCAGCAGTGAGTACATGTATGTAACATGAAATCAAAGGTGGGCTGATTAAGATACAGCATTTAAGTTATTTACATTTATATTATTGTTAAAATTTTATTTGTACGTTGTCCATCTATCAGAATAAATAAACAAATTATAAAATTAATGCTTGTTATGTACATTGATTTATATGTACTTCGTAGTACATATAATTCAATGGTTATGTAATGACTTATAATGACATTCCAACTACTCACAAAATACTTCTGGGTGACCAGTTTTAAGCAAAGATAACATCTCTCATCTAGTTGGTGAACTTGTTTGGTATAATTAATGAACAATTTGGTCTATTTCAATATTTATCTGATCATTCTCTACTTCATTAATTTACAGACACATATTTTATTATATAATTGTATCTGGCAACTAAAGATACTTTGTCAAATACTTATATATCAAATTCAAAACATATTGCAACATGTTTGTAAATGGATTCGAATTTAAGGGCCAAATTTCTAATTGAGTTGTAACCTTCCTTATGTGTCATTGTATACCTACACATAAAACCACCAAACTTCTTGAGCCTTTTTGGCCTCGAAGGGGGGCGGTTTGCACACATATCAATCAAGCAAAATTACACTAATATGCAATCTTCGCACCCACGTGATGGGTTCAAGTTGTTGTACGATAACTACTTATACTATTATATTATGAGTATAATTTTCCTAAAAGGCACTTAGTAAAAACTGCATTAAATAGATGGTGTTAAACATTAAAAAAAGGGGATACGTAAATAAGACTACACAAGTGTGACTGTCTGCCACCAGCTTAACATTGTATAACCTGTGTAAGGTAATTTCTGGTTCCATTATAATACTTCGACTCTTACACGTTGAACCTGAATAATTTGGTCACAGTAGCTTACTACGCCGGTGTATATAAGTTGGGTTTCCCCTCTATTTCATGTTCTAAGCATTCAACTGTATCTATGGTATATTTTTATTTTTCAATGCAACAATTGGTAATTCAACTAACCAGTAAAGACATACAATTTCAAACCGAAGTCTTGGGTTTCATTAGATTTAGATCAGTCATCTACATTGATCCGGCTCGAAGGACCAGTGTTAAAAAAGATCGATTAAAATAGATGTTTTCACAGTTGGTTTATAGCATGTGTACGACGTGTACGTGTAGGTATGAACTAATTATAAATCCCCAAACACCCGATGAACGAACGATACAAATATCTCTTAAATTAACTCACACCATAAATTTTAATTGATGCATTCAGAAAATTCACTCAATAAAATATCTGCTGGGTCACAACAATTTTTATTAACAAACTTCATTGGTGTTCTTGTGATGATGAAATAATAAACCAATCAGATTATTCAATAAAATGGAAATGAAGTTTTCAAGTCATATTTCATTTTTAAGTGCAAAACTATGAATGTTATATATTTATTTTAGTGTTTTATTTTGCCTAATCCCATAAGGGAATTTTTGGCTGTGATCTTATGTAATACTAAATTAATAAAACAATAATACATAGACTAAATTTATTTTCCGCTCTATTTAGTCCGGAACAACCCGTGCCCACCACTTATATCAACCATCGAGGATTTTTGTGTAATATGTATTCTTTGGTTTTATTTTTGAAATCCTCGATGGATCCGCACTACTTCAAACTGGCAGGTACGTAGGTACATATTTAAGAATTAAGTAATATTTTCTTCCGTTATGTTTAAGGGATAACTTTTACTAGCAACTTGAAACGATATTTATATTTATATACCAAACACTCATACTCCCACTAAGAGCAATATCGGAAATTCCCGCATCTGTAAAATAAATTTGCATTAAAATGTAGAAGTATGTACCTACAACATACTATATTGACATATGTATGTAGGTACTTCTATAGTCTTACGAAGATACAATAAACTTGGATGAATATACATATTGATCAACGTCTTTGGCACAAATAGTCCTGTATAGGGACTGGCTGCCTTACAAAAAAAAAATACATATTCATACTTGATTCTTTCTTAAGACTTTGCGATTTCACTATAGTCAGAAATTCGCTGAACTGCAGATAAATCGCCAGAAGGGTCCCAGATAACCTCAAGAAGCTCTTCATAATGGAAGGTTAGAAGATCCATAGGTCGCTCATCAACCCGATGGAACGACCCTGTCAAGTCGGCTATAGGATCTTCAATCACTGAAGTCCTTCGATTAGCCCATGACTGTCCCACATAGAGGTAGACCATTCAGCGGGTGCCGTCCTCAGTCATGAGACCATCTACATTTGAATATCTTCTTTGTATATTGGTTGAAGGGCCTAGGGCCTGTTTGTGCAGGGTTTGCGGCCTCGTGGTGTGGTCTCCCAGCTGTCTTTCCATCTTTTGGGGTGTCTTGCAGTCACCAGTAATATTGTGGAAGTCTTGAGAAGTCCATATTCTTTACATTTTTGATCAAATCAAATGGCTTGTTTTATCTTTTTAGTGTTATGTTTGTAAATCAAATGGCTTGTTTTTATCTTTTTAGAGTTATGTTTGTAAATCAAATGGCTTGTTTTATCTTTTTAGTGTTATGTTTGTAAATCAAATGGCTTATTTTATCTTTTTAGTGTTATGTTTGTAATTCAAATGGCTTGTTTTATCTTTTTAGTGTTCTTACATTGACTTGTGACTAACTTCTTAAAAAGACCAAAATACATACATACACCGCGTCAGAAAATCTTCATTTATGGACGTCTATTCCAACTGTCGATTCGTTCATGAGAATTCAATTCTCTGAATGAATCGACATTATTAAGCCAAGATGCGTGTACGAAGGAACATTTTGGTTGGCGTGGTGGACTTTTTGCATGCTAATAACACCAACTAGAGGCCTCCCAGCATATATGTTCCCATACATGGATTTGCTCAGAATTTGGAGTAGAACATTTTATGTGGGTTTTGTGTGTCTGTGTGTGTCTGTTTGTGTGTGTGTGTGTCTGTACGTCCCCCCCTTATAACTTTTGATCCGCTGGATTCACAAAGCCTAAAATTTCAGAATATATAAATAGTTATAGGCGTACAAAACTTTTATACTCAGAATTGTGAATTTTTGTTTCAGTCAGGGGTTATCAACTTTTGAATTTTTGGTTTATTTTTCCATATATCTCAGAAACCATAAAAGCTAGATTGCTGAAAATTGGTATAAACATAGACAAATACAAAATCTTAAATTAGTTTTTTCAAAAAAAATCCAGGGTTTCTCAAACATTTTTTAATAAGAAAAATATTTTTTTATGATAAATTTATGAGTTTAACTGCCTATATTTCCATTTTTTTAAATATCTAAAAAAGCCGAAACACCCCATCTAGATAATTTAATTTTCTATAAAAAATATTATATATATAATACAATAAATATTTTCTATAAAAATTATTGTAGAAGTACATCTAAATTTTTTTTAACAATTTTTTAAAAATTGAATTAAGTGACGTTATTGCTTTATACAATTTGTATGGCAGTCGCCTATACACAATATCTAAGAAGGCTTAATAGTTTGATACACATACATACAGATCTCCAAACATACATACAGAACCATCATGCTGTTTTCATATTCCGGGTAGGAAAAGACGACTGACCTCCATACTGTCCTATCTTGACATACATACCAACATGTGTTAAAATTTTGAATAATTTGGATTTATGGGTATATAGTTTGATTCTTATTCTTCAACTATACATCCTATCGCTATCGACAGTTGGATCTCATGTGTTACATGCAACTAGTTATTAATATAATACAATAAATATTAATTTAAAATTGTTTTTAAATAAAGTAAGTATCTAAATAAACAACGGATAATTCACGACAAGTAATACTGAGTGGAGTTTTATTTGTTTTTAAGTAAAGTATGTAATTAGACTCACCTTTAACAATCTAACCGATAATACATGACAATGAATACTGAGTGCATCAGTATTCACTCATTAATCCTGCACTCGAGATACCCACAAGAGATAAAAGTTAACCTATTAAAGTCGTTGATAAAGAGGAAAATTTAAAAATAAATATCAGAACATTATTTTTGTACATTTTATTTTATTATGCATTGCTTTTCGAGGAACTAACAACGAGTAATAACGAGCAACAATCGAGCAACTATCAAATATCAATTAAACACGCACCCAATAACAAATTCCCAGATTGACTTTTCTTTATCGTTTCACAGATCCATAATGAAAACACAATTTAAAACGGTGACTACATCGGCAATCAAACCCGGAACCATTCTCTTGGGGTTTAAATAGCTAACCAACTGAGCTACGAAGACAATTTACTGATTTATTTATATTAGGTACAAAGGTTTATATTGCATTCTTTAATTCTGTGTGAAAGGTTAACTGATCAATCAGTTGTTACAATAATAAAATATATTATTAGATGTTAATATTTATCTGATACTCAAAATAAGTACAATTACTGATATAGATAACTGTATATTTGACTTTTAAAAATTAAATACTTAACACATTGTTGTTTGATCGAATGAATTTAAGAGTTTATTTATTTATTTATTTAATATTGCTTCTCGGGCAATTAACAGGTAATATATCAAATATTTATTTAACACGCGCCCAAAAACAAGTTACCACATTCATCTCGCAAATCCAGACTGAAAACCCAGTTAAAAACAGTGTCTCCACCAGGAATCGAACCCGGGACCTTTGGAGCAGCAACCAGATACCCATCCAACTGAGCCACGAAGGCCAACGATAGTTTTTAAAGAAATAAAATAAAATAATTTTATAATGTACGAGCAGTGGCTAAGCTACCTAACTGCAGGGTCAAGCAAAGCTTTAGGACCCAGCTTGACTAGAGGCCCAAATTTCTGAACATGCTATATGAACAATAAAATCTAAATATCGAATGTTAAAACAAAGTTTATACAATTTAAACAAATGAAAATTAAGATGGGTCGATGGCAGAGCGGCTAGCGCGCTGGGTTAGTATCCAGTGGTCGCGAGTTCGAATCCTGTCTCGATCGATTTCGTTCACCTTTAGCACAAGCATTTATTTACTTATTTTAGGGAACGTAGGAAGATGTATATGTACTTGTTTAACAAGGACATATTCATTTTTTATTTAAAAAAAAAATAATTTCAAAAATTGGACATTAAAACTTATTGATGTTTTCGAAAATATTATGCAAGGATAATACATTTATTAACTCGCTGAGTTTTTTTACAATTTACGCAGATTAGTATCTAGTTAAAATGATTGTTTATTTCTTAATTTAATGGGCCTAGTTAAATTTTTTCATGAGTAGGTACCTGAATTTCTAGCTACGCCATTGTATATGAGTACCTATATAAATCTTCTTTTAGCAATCAAGTACCTGACTATAGTATATATGTATGTACCTACTATGGCAGTACTCCGAGATCTTTTCTCCTCACAGTTTTAACTAGAATTCAAAACAGATTAATTTGATATACAAATTTTCGAAGTTATTCTCATTTTTTATTTGATAAGTCTGCCTACATAAATATAAACTACGTTGTATTTACTTTTATGCAATAAACGTCAAATGTCAAAAAGAAAATAACCATTAAAAAAATACATATAATGAACTAAATTGTCGGAAGAAAAATTGAAAAATAGACCCATAAAATAGACTTATCTTCTATGAACAATTTAAACTCTCAATCTTAATGTTTATTTTTCAAAAACTTGTTTTATGCTCTATTAAATAAATTATATTTACCCAGTAAAAAAATATTGTATTATCGAGTAGTATTTTCTTGACATTATTGTTTTATTTCTCGTATTCTTGATATCGTGTCTTATTTAGCCCTTGAAGTCTTATTGTTATCGATTGAGGAGCGCTATGCTAAACGTCATTTTTTGGAGTCAAATTTAATGATATTAGATTCTTGAATAAAATACATAAAATTATTGAAATAGATTCCCTACAATATTTTGAGACAATAAGTTATCACATGCATGTAAATGAAATGAGTTTAATTTTGATTACTGTAGTTTTTTCAAACGCTAACCGCTCAATCATAAACCATTATGGCATAAATCTAGTATTTATGTTTGTAAAAACATAATTCATATTTATCAATGTTTAAATCTCTATTATCGTTTTATATTTAAGTAAAATTTATAAAATTACCATAATTGAGATTTTACTATAATTGAATTTAATATATATTTGATAGTTCGGGATACAATTTATATTAAAAAAAAACGGAGAGATCATTAATGCGACGTGAAGTTTTTTTTTATGTTTGTTCAGCCGTTCAGCGATTACCTTTTACTGCCTTTTCCGATTTAGATGATTCCATTTTCCATAGAAAGAGGATATCATCCAATTGGTCCCATTTCAATTGGTCAAGATCTGATAATGGGATCCATGAGACTATCATCAAACTCTTTAATTTTCACTGCAGCGATAGTAAATCTTTACCACATTATCCGATTTTAATTATTTATTTTTTAATATGAAGTAAGTGTTTCAGACTTGATCACACATATAAGTTTTATCAAGTTCTGGGGGGCAAGTCTGGTGCAACCGGCGAAATCAAAACCCTCGTGATTACCCATATCATGGATATAATTATCATATGGAGTTCTATGACATCTAAAGATATTAAAGAACTCCATATAATAATTATATCCATGATATGGGTAATCGTGAGGGTTTTGATTTCGCCGGTTGCACCAGACTTGCCCCCCTGAACTCATGAGAAAAAATTATCAAACTCTTCAATTTCCAAAGGCGTCTGCAATCTGTATAACACGTATTATTGTATCTTTAGGCAAATTGTATGAAAGATATTATTTATTACCTACTAGATATATACATACCATCACGCCATATCACTCATGGGGAAGGCAGAGAGAACTGAACTCCACATTTTTTTCTATCTTGACACACATTCATATGGAATAGTGGAGAGTCACGATTTCATAATTTTTAAGCGTATTTCTTCACATCACTTTCTCGGTGGGTATCATGTAGAGAGTGAATACTTTGAAATTCGTCGTGATGTTTTTGTGTGTATGCCGTTATCCATATGCCGTATCCATCGTTTCATCAACATTTATTCGTTGTCTTATACGTGATCGTCTACTGTAAAAGCAATTTTTTTTACATCAATTTCTCAGCAAGTATTATGTAGAGAGTGCATACTAAGAGTTTTGTATGTATGGTGTATTATGAAAACTTTTGTCCTCAGGGAAACAAATATATTTTTAAAAATCTAATAGAAATGTACTTCGTAAAAAAGAATTAAGGGTTTCAAAAAAAATGTACATTAACTATAATAATAATAATAAAATATTATTTCAGTTCGTAAGCAGGGGGTGCAATGCTATACAAACCATATCATATAATGCAATGCTATACACATTATATTAAAATTAGGTAGGTATGCAAAAGAAAAATACATAAAGAACAAACAAAAGAAAAAAAGGAAAAAGAATATCACATCAATTTGTAGTGGAGAGTTTAGTATTGGCCACAACCCACTCGTTTTTACATGAATGATTATCTTTTACTTTTCAATGAGCAAATTCAGCTTTTATGAAACGATCAAATATCTATTAATATGAGTTTTGATTTTTAATGTACGTATTTATTTGCTAAAATAAATATTTTTTCTTACTTTATAAACTATACAGAGATGAATAATATAGAGTATGCAAAATATAGATAACGTGAAGGTAATTTAATGTTACGATGAATTACTTGGCGGTTATAATTTTTAGTTTAGTATTTAGTAGTTAAGTACCTATAAATCATGTCAAAATTATAACATCAAACGTTATAATTATTTCCAAACAGCGACGGATAGACTAACGTTTGATGACGTATTTATAAAATATAAACCTTCATCTACTGGTAAACAAATGTTACGGAAAGGCAAAAATGGACTCCTTCACTCAAGACTGTCGAGGATGATGTTACAATTGTTTAATTGTATTATGACTGCAAAGTAATCAAATAAATTGTTATATTATTGTTGAAATAATACAAAATATAAGCACTGATATTTGAATTGGTGATGGACATATTGTATTTAGCAAAGAAATTGGGAGATACCATCTGTTGAGATTGGAATGAAAATTCGCGAGATAGATCGGCGCTTCTACCTCACCGTCAGCTGATAATTGAACAGGTAGAAGGTTGAATGCGACGACCGCAGCGGCGCGCATAGTAGTTAAATGGCGGGAATGTCCACACGTGCCACACGGCACTGTTGATGGCTAGATCCAAGCACCAACATCGCATGCAGCCAGTTGGAGAATGGTAACCGACGAGTGAGATTGCGTTTCCCGCTCCCGGCAAAATTCAAAAAATATCGAACGCAAACAAACAATCGAGAAGTTGCCGCAAACGAAAATCATAGAAAAACTTCCCGCGCTTTTGTCTGTTAATCCAATTTCAAATCTCTGTCAAAAAATTTACAAACTAAATTGGTTTCGAACGTATTTTATTATTATCTTTGATATTTTGACGTGATTTCATTGTTTTTATTATCGGCAGCAGGGTTTTTTTTAATTACTTATAATGATAGTATTAACAGTTACACGCCATTGTCGACGCTGTCAACATTGTCGACGGAATTTATTTGATTCGTGAAGCTGAAAAACCGGCCGAAACAATTTAGTTTTTTCGGATGCACTCATATTTATTTGGCGTTTCAAACACAAAACTCAGTGCATATTAGGAAAACAATATGATTATAAAGATCGACGTTAAACATTATCAATCTTTTTTATGATAAGTTGTGTTCATTTTCTTCTGGAAAGAGTTTTATAGTTCACAATGGCTTTAAGCATAGATCGATTGATAGAACGCAGCAGTGAGGATGACCATGATCATGACCATGAAAGTGAGGAAGTTTTGTCCAGTGTGGTTGTTGCGAAGATTGTAGCTATGGTAGTTTTGTTCGCTGCTTCCATGGGTTTCGGTCTCCTTCCCATGTTTCTGGTGAGAAAGTTCAAATGGATCGGAGACGATCAGACGGCAGCAGACATCAAGTCCTCCAATAAATTTGTTTTGATTCTGCTGTCCTTTGGCGGAGGAGTACTCCTGTGCACCACCTTCATGCATCTTCTGCCCGAGATTGGAGAAAATGTTCGCTCTTTGCAAAGTAAGTTTATTTTATATTTTATATCAATCATTCACAACAGTGGTTTTAAAAATATTTTTGTGTGATGTTTCTTAAAAATTTTGGCTTTTTCAGTTTTGTATTGACAGTTAAAAAAATAAAAAAGCTTTTGTTGTAAAAGCATGACATTTTAGCTTTTATAGCGAAAAGTATTATAAAAAGTGTGTAGGTACCTACCTAGTTCGACACATACAAATAATGACAGTTTTGCGCATTCTTTTTTTTTCAAGTGAAATGTATTTATACATCATACACCGTCTATAATGCAACTCGTTCGTGCGAGTCTCACTAATTAAAAACGAATATGACATGAAAGTAAAATTAGTGTGCAAATAAAAACCATTTTTGTTTATATGAGCGTCTTCATTATAAGCCTTTTTTGTAATGCATTGCAAAATAAATGATGACATGTTGTATAGCATTAGTAGGATGAGCATAATTTATTGAACGATATTTATTTGTTTATACTACTCGCAAATTGGATGAAGGACCATTATTTATTAAAGAAGAAGATATTTTTTTGTAAATTTATATTTGTAAATTACCTACAGTAGCTATCAAACTATAAGTCCCCGTAGATATTGCGTATTTTGCCATACGAATTGTATGAAACAATGTCGTCACAAAATTCAATTTTTCTAAAAAATGTTAAAAAAAGTTCGTTAGTATATTGTATAAAAGTATTGCTATAATATATTTATTTTTTATATAAAACTAGTTACATGTTACACATGAGATTCAACTGTCGATGGCGATAATCTGTATAATTGAAGAATACGTACCAAACTATAAAAACTTAAACACAAATAAATAAATATTGTAAGATATTTTGTTTTCTATATAAAACATGTAGGTATGTGATAGGATAGTATGTCAGTCTTTTTTTCCTACCCAGAATATGAAAACAGCATGATGGTATGTAAATATGTATGTTGCAGATTAAGTATCAAACAATTGAGTCCCCGTAGATATTGTGTAGTGAATTCTGACTTACAAATTGTTTGAAACGACGTCGTCATAAAATTCAATTTTTATAAAAATTGTAATGAAAAGTTTGAGATTTACTTTTATAATGTTCATATTTTTTATAAAAAAATTAAATTATTTAGATGGGTTATTTCGGCTTTTTCGATATTTTAAAAACTTTTCAAATATATGCAGTTAAACACATGAAAAAATGTTTGAGAAACTCTGGAACTTTAAAAAAAACAAATTTGAAATTTCGTATTTGTCTATTTTTATACCAATTTTCAGCGTCCTAGCTTTTATGATTTTTGAGATATATGGAAAAATAAAGTAAAAATTCAAAAGTAGATAACTCCTGGTTGAATCAACAATTCTAAATTCTGAGTATAAATATATTGTGAGCCTATAATTATCTATATATTCTGAAATTTTGGTTTCTGTACATTGAACAGATCAAAAGCTATAAGGGATACAGACACACACACAGACACATACACCCTCACAAGCAGACACACTAACTGCCTCGACCGATTTCGTTCACCTAAGCACAAGCATTTATTTTCTTATTTTAGGGAACGTAGGAAGATGTATGTATATGTACTTGTTTAACAAGGACATATTCATTTAAAAAAAAAACAAAAATTCTTAGTAAATCCATATGTATAGAACATATATATTGCGAAAAGTTGGTGTTTTTTTCTTCAAGTTGGAAAACTGAAAAATATATACCCTGCATACAAATTTCGCGTATCTTGGCTTGATACTTTGTTGATATTTTAAGAGAAATAAATTATCTTGAACAAAAATATAACTGACCACTCTTTAGTTTCAATGATGAATGCGTCAATTAAATTAAATTATGTTGATATGTTATAAAAATATAAAAATACTTGGTAATAGTTGGATTGTATTTATTAGATTATCGACGCGTTTCGTGCTAGGCACATCGTCAGAATAATATTCTACAAGACTGAGACTAGTGGTTATATACATAATTTACATGACAGTTGTATAAAAATGTTGGTTTTTGAACAGTTGAAAAATAAGTTATATAATGCAAATGAATCTATACAAATCTACGTTTTAATACAATGAAAGTAGTTGGGTCACTGGTTGTAGTCCCCTGTGTCCATTAGGTCTGTAACAAAAGACCACTAGTCTCAGTCTTGTAGAGCATTATTCTGACGATGTGCCTAGCACAAAACGCGTCGATAATCTAATAAATACAATAGAACTATTACCAAGTATTTTTATATTTTTATAACATATCAACAAACAATGGAATTCTATCAAGAATTGTCAATCGACAAACTAAACTTAGTTAAATTAAATTATGTATTAGGTGTAAATTAGTGAAGTTCTTACTTAACATAGAGTATTTTTGTATTCATGTCTATTTAAACATTTATTTTTGTAAACGGCTTTGTGTCATGAGAAAATTACACGTAGTGTAGGTACAACTCTTTTGTTTATCTTGTTTCACGTTTTTTTGTAAATTACCCACGAACGAATTTCATAAACAAAACACATTATTGGATCGCTCAACAAATTCAATAGTTCGCACACCCTGGACATTTTTCATGATGACATCGGTAAATTTAGGTCCCGGGTGAGGCTGTTGTTGGTGTAATTAATGAAGGCGTAAATTGAAAAATATTCGAGGTTTTTCCTATTCCCCTATTCTCTCTCCCTTTCTGTTCAATAGAGGTTTGTAGGTTGTATGTATCATTAGGGAATTTTACTGGTTTTGTTAATATGTATTTTATTTTATGTTTCACAACAATTTTTTATATAACTGTTTGTTCCCAGATTAAACTAAAATAAATAAATATAATAAAAGCCGCATACTAATTCGAATAAATAAATAAAAATATATAAATCCATGTGAAATTGGTCTAAATGTAAAAGCCCCAACAACAATGGCACCATGCTAATTGGTGTATGGAGACCGTACTGCATTTAATCGACTTAGAATGAATATTTCAAAATAATTATCGTGATTTTTAATTCGCATTGTCAAAATTGGTTACAATTTAATTAACCGCAACTTCATTCTTCTAATTACTTGACATATTTTCATTATGGAATGTGGCATAACTACATTTATGAATATTATAATATATTGCCTAGTTTTCTTCACAATTATGATCCATTTTGGTTGCTGCATTTACAAAGATGCCAGTCAAATTAAGAAAACCTACAAACTTCCGTATCTTCATTAAGCATTAACTGTCTAGTAAATATCAGCTTTTTCATAAAAATTATAATATCCATGATTTGTTTAATGCCAATCAATGATCTATTGAAAACAAAGCTCTTTATTATATTTTCTACTAAATAGCTTTGTCGACTGATACCTATTTAAGGAGTACATACTTAGTAGTTTAAGCGCATTGTCTGCAATATTTTAGAGTTATCCGCACTTTTATTAATGTTCTTCCCTTAGATTATATATGTTACGATAGAACCCTTAGATTATATATGTTACGATAGTCAGCGCAATGAAAGTATGACAACAAAAACTCAGGTGAAACACCGGAGTTTCACTCGCCCGGTCGTATACGTACACCTACCGATACGCACACCTACATAATACGTACACCTACCGATCTGCCGCCTCACACACACATAAAAAAAAACTTGTCATACATTTGAATTCGAAACTTGTACTGCACGCGGCTTCTGTACCTTATAATTCTATGGTTCTTAGGTTCTTCATGTGTTCTTTCAGAGTTTTGAAAGGGGCTGTTACTATTCCTCATAATTAGGACAGATATTGGTGGGGAAAAACAGTACATACTCTACGATCCAGATGAACTGAGTCTAAGATAGTTTAAATAAAGGATAAATATGTCTTTGTAACAAGTACAAACACATATTTTTTATGACAAATTTTAAAGTGATCACGTAAACTAGGCAATGACAGGTCGTAAACCATGTAGGTGCCTTGAGTTCCTAGTTCTCTTATGATATTCCAACTTCGTCTCTATTGAGATGTTAAAACAAATGTCACAAAATAATATTGACTTCCGACAGGGAAAAATGCAATTTTTGCTTATATGCAACTACAAAAATATTCTATTTACATACATATCCTCATACGTTCCCTAAACTAAGCGCAAATGCATTTATATAACAATATAAGGTAAATGAAATCAGTCAAGGTTGAGTGAGATTTGAACTCGTTATCAGTGGATTACTAAGTAAGCGCAAAGCCCTCTCTGATACCGACTAATTCAATTCTAATTGTAGTTTTAGTTTGATGTCATCATTAAACACCGTTAGAAAATCTTTTCCAGGCGCCCTTCGTTATTCCAAACAATATACCTACCCATATATCCAAAAATTCTTTCATTGTATGTTGAACAGGTTTATAGATATTTCATGCAGGTACTTAATATATTCCACAAAATATTTGAAAAGAATAATTTACTGACTAATGTGGACATCACATTTGAGTAAGTAGATCGTTTGAAGTCAGTTCATCCATCGTGATGTCCATGTTGACAGTTCAGCAGATTAGTTATGATGTATGATGGATGTAGTATGCCTAGCCTGAGGCTGCTCAGAGGAGGTCTCTGTCTTTTATTCCATCTTTCGACGTCTAACGGAGATGCAAATACCTCCGCAGTACATATTTGTCTATTAGGAATAACTCGCATATTTAAACGTTCTGAATAGGTTACCATACTGAATTCTTAATACGATATGTTCCGTCATAAACATGGTATTGCGACGTTCCATCGACTCATCGTTCAGCTATAAAATCTATAATTAAAGCGATTGTGACATTATCAAGTAATATATTTTTATTAATCCTTTAATTCAAAATCTACCAATTTTAACACATGTCGAAATGTAAACATAATTACCTACGTAATAGATTACACAATTGAATCATTTGTACAATACGATATTGATCAAATTTTCATAGTTCATGAAATTTACGCATGACGATATTTTACAACTTTATCTTGGGCTCCACTTTTGTGGCTTAAACTCATAGGTATGTTAGTGAAACACTTTTATTTGGCATGCATTCTTACACTTTACGTATTTTACTACTTTATCTTGGACTCCACGATGAACTTTTGTGGCTTAAACTCAATGTCAGTGTAAAGGTATGTCAATGTCAGTGAAACACTATTATTTAGCATGCATTCTTACACTTTTCGTATTTTATTACTTAACATTGTAATATAACCTTTATTCAGTTACATCTCCTTTAGTCTCTTGATTAATATGACGCGGTGCTTGTTACTTTAATAATAGGATCTCTTCAATATTCTAGAACACCTTCATTATACTTTTATCAAGTTCATCTGTATTCTTTTGGCTTGAGAAACCACGAAATAGACCCATTTATTCATTTCTATTTGATGTATTTTTTGTGATTACAGTATTATTATACAAATGGATATGGAAGATATTCCCATCAGGCAATAAACCTGCCATGTAATTTTGATAACATATAAATAGTTTATTTATTTATCTATCCAAGGAAGTTGTGAGATGTGGTTGCATCGCAGAATGCTCAAAATCTCTTGGATAGATCCGGCTGCTTTGAAGGCTTAAATCGAACGAGAACAATCAAGCAACTTATGTGTACAATAAAGGTTCACAAGATCACATAATGAGCGGAGAAAAATACAAATTGCTTCAATTAATACTGGAGGGCAAGACAGGCCAAGGTCAGGTCGCCGAGGGACTGGAAGGAGACAGATGTCCTGGCTGGGTAATATTAGAGAATTGATGGCCTTCAGAACTGTAGAGCAGATATTCCAGACAGCACAGTACAGAGAGAGATTCGCCAGAGTTATAACCAACGTCGGGGGTTCCTGACAGGGCACCAAAATAAGAAGATCCTAGAATAAAAACATTTATTTGTTTAACGTTATGTCCAACAATTATTGTGGAATTCCTCAACCATTCGTTTGGCATTACAAATTGCTTCAATTAATACTGGAGGGCAAGACATGCCAAGGTCAGGTCGCCGAGGGACTGGAAGGAGACAGATGTCCTGGCTGGGTAATATTAGAGAATTGATGGCCTTCAGAACTGTAGAGCAGATATTCCAGACAGCACAGTACAGAGAGAGATTCGCTAGAGTTATAACCATCGTCGGGGGTTCCTGACAGGGCACCAAAATAAGAAAATCCTAGAATAAAAACATTTATTTGTTTAACGTTATGTCCAACAATTATTGTGGAATTCCTCAACCATTCGTTTGGCATTACAAATTTCTTCAATTAATACTGGAGGGCAAGACATGCCAAGGTCAGGTCGCCGAGGGACTGGAAGGAGACAGATGTCCTGGCTGGGTAATATTAGAGAATTGATGGCCTTCAGAACTGTAGAGCAGATATTCCAGACAGCACAGTACAGAGAGAGATTCGCCAGAGTTATAACCAACGTCGGAGGTTCCTGACAGGGCACCAAAATAAGAAGATCCTAGAATAAAAACATTTATTTGTTTAACATTATGTCCAACAATTATTGTGGAATTCCTCAACCATTCGTTTGGTATAGATACATATATTAAGAGACTGGAAGAAACAAGTCAGCCACACTCTGACAGAACTCCAAGTTATCCTGTGGTATACATTTTTAAAGTATTGTTTTTTTTATACATCGAAATTCTCAAAACACATTTTATACCTACATACATCGAAATTCTCGACCGCCGTGGCAGAGTTGGTAAGCTGTTCGGTTTCTGTGCGAGCGTCCTGGGTTCGATTCCCAGCAGAGGAGAAATTTATTCAAATTCATTTATCACGCTAATTTTGCTTCTCTGGGCTGGAAACACTGGTTAGTTGGAAGAAATTTCCGTACGGCAATAAACACGCCACTTGCGCAGGGTGCAAGGAAGGAAGTGTGAAAAAAATCAAAATGTTACCAGAAAGTTTTCAAATCTATGTAAATTTGGCGTTATATTACTGTTGTAGGAAGCGAGTATATGTATTTCCGGAATCCAACCCGGAAGATGTTTTAACATCCCGGCAATAATTGTGTTTGTGCCATCCCTGTGCTCGTATTGGTGAACAAAATAAAATAAGCAACACGATGCATTTTAAATTTTGTTCATTGTTGACAGTTTTGTTTCGAACTAGTAGTACTAGACCTGAGTCAGCTACTTGTACATATACATACAGATACAAGTATGATTGTTATGGCTATACCTAATAGGAACTGTATTGAACATTTTGTTTGGCCCACTGGCTTTCAAACTGGTAGTTTCCGGCAAATAACTTGAGAATTTTCATTGTAGAGGGGGAGATTTACACAAATACCAACCAAACAAAAAGACAAAATTCGCTCTCTGCGTAAAGCCTACATGATTTCTCAAATTATTATACAATAACTTGCAGTCAACTTCAAATATTATTTATTTATTATAATTTACAAAATCATTTTTTTACATATTGTATAATATATATAAATCCACCTCACTAGGCTTAGCCTGTACCGAGGTGTACCGAGGTGTATTACACAATATGTTGAAAAGATTTATTTCATTAACACTGCCTAACTACCCATTCTCACTTGTCGTGTGCCGGGCACGATAAAAAATCGTGTGATCTAGTGACAATACATTTTAAATGAAGCTGTTCACACTTACACGTGTGTTACAAGTGTGAACAACTCCATTTTAAATGTATTATCACTAGATAGGTGGTGGCAGAGCGGTTAGTGCGCTGGATTTGTAATCCAGTGGTCGCGAGATCGAATCCTGCCACGACTGATTTCGTTCACCTATAGTACAAGCATTTATGCTTAGTTTATGGAATGCATGAGGATGTATATTATCTACTTAGGTACTTACTTTACTTTTTGTTTGGCAATGAACATGTAATTGTTACAAGAACATATTCATTCTTTTAAAAAAAGATCACACGACATTTTATCGTGCCCGATACACAAGTGAGAACCGGCAGTAACATCATAACAGGGTGATTCTGTGCATGTGACGAGTTACATAAATCTTCTTTCTTCTTCTTCGTCAGTCCTTCTCCAGTAATGGACAGCTCTCTATCTTTGGCAGACCCTTCCAAGAACATCCAGCGACTTGCCTTATATATCTTCAGAATTTATTACGCAATGGCAATTATTCTTCTAAATTATTAGTGTTTTCAATCCTGAGAAGCAAGATTAATGTGACCAATGTTTTTACTAGGCTGGCTGTACGGGTAATCTAGTTTGTACAAGCGTTCAGCATAATTATAAAAATTAGCGATTTCACCAAAAGTTGAGAACAATTGTGTTATATAGAACGGCAGCATAAAAAAACATATTGTAAGCATTACCCATATGAATGTTTCAAAGAACTTTAAAGTATAAAAATATCACGTAATAATAGCTACAGATAAACGTGCATACAATAAAAACAATGACAATATTCATAAAAAAATACTCATAACAAAAACGTTTTCGATTTGTAATAAAAATATTATTGCATGTATTATTCTGTAAAGCTATTCAACGGAAAATTAAAGAAAATATTGATAAGAAAATTACAATATGTACCTACATATCTAAATAATAAATGATTATGACAAATTATTAAGTATAAACTAGTTGCATGTAATACATGAGATCCAACTGTCGGTGGCGATAGTATGTATGTATAATTGAAGAATAAGTACCTACCAAACTATAACATAAATCCAAATTATTAAATATTTTGAGATATTTTGTTTTCCAACTGTCGATTCGTTCAAGATAATTTATTTATCTGAATGAATCGACAGTACTTAGCCAAGATACGCAAGATTTGTATGTACAGGTCTATTTTTTGTAATAAAAAATGTTTGATTAACTCTGGAACATGTTTGAAAAAACAAATTTGGGATTTTGTATTTGTCTATTTATTCCAATTTTCATCGTTCAAGTTTTTATGGTTTTTGAGATTTACTGATACAAAAATTCAATATACTGAGTTTAAAAATTTTGTAGGCCTATAACTATCTTCTTCTTCTTCTTCTTCTTAATCCCGTCCACTCCTGGACGAAGGCCTCCTCCATCTCCTTCCACGCCACTCTATCTTGTGCTCTGAGCAACCAATTGGCACCAGCATGACGGCTGATGTTATCTCTCCATCTCATTGACGGTCTTCCAACACCTCTTACTGTCGTTCTTGGTCTCCAAGCCAACACTATCCTTGGCCATCGGTCTTCGGGATATCTAGCCACGTGGCCCGCCCATCTACACTTCAGGGTAAGAATGCGGTGGACGACATTAACCAATTTTGTTCTTTCCCTGATGGTGTCGTTTCGCACCCTGACTCTCAGGCTTAATCCTAACATGGCTCTTTCCATGGCTCTTTGGGTGACTCTTAGTTTTTCAGCACTTTTTTGAGTCATTGAAATAGTCTCCAAACCATAAATAGTTACTGGCAGTACACAGGTCTCATGTACCTTCCGTTTCAGATTTATGGGAATTTGGGGGTTTTTGAAGATGTGGGCTAGTTTCCTAAAATCTGCCCAACTTAGTCCAATTCGTCTCTTTATTTCGGCCTTATAACTATCTTTATGTTCTAAAATGTTGGGCTTTGTGCAATGAGCGGATCAAAAGTTATAAGGGGAAGTGGACACATACACTAAATGTTCTACTTCGAATTCTGAGTAAATCTATACATGGATTACTCTGAATTCAAGTATGAATTCTGAATATAACAATTACATAAATGTACGGATATTGAATTTTTTTTCAATTTCTTAAATAAATGTATGCATGTGTATTGTGTAATTTACCTATGCATGTTTTGATAAAATAATAATTCGCAACTCAGTTGGTTAGATATCTAACCAACTATAAATGTCCAGGGTTCGTTTCCCGGTGAAGACACAGTTTTTAATTATATTTTCATTCTGGAGCTGTGAGACGATAAATATCATAAGTAATCAGTATGTGGCAACTTGTAAAATTAATATTTGACAGATTTAGTTCCTCGTTTAGCTTCCTCACCAATACTATTTTTAAAAGAATTCGATGAATGTTTACCTAATTGGTGATCGTTGCGCATGCACATAAATTAATCACGTTGACCAGCCGATAACAAATCGCATAACTAATAGCTCATTTTATTCCATACAAATGTATCTCTACATTGTGTATATACTATAGATAATATTCGATTTATCTTTGTATTAAATTATACCTATGACAATCTTACACGAACCATATCGACTGAGTTAGTTGGTATCATAGACTAACACCCGTATTCCGGAACAAATGACAATTATTGAAGATGCTTCATTCCTCAAATATGTATGTCTCTTAATACGGGCGTGAGTATACCTATAGATAGTACCTAAATATTCATTTTAACTTAAGGAAAAGTTTATACTTTAAATGATTCGGCTTAAGGTTATTTAATCAGTTAATGTCAGAAGTTTAAATGGAAAATGTTAGATGTAATAAAATGAATAAGTGAGCGTCTATAAAACATATGTACTTACATATGAGACTTGACCTTAGAATACACCGCAGCTCATTTTTACCAAGATTGAATGAGCTGTCAATGTGGACATTAAACGCGAAAATTTTCAACACAAAAAGAAGTATTAAAAATAATAAATATAATAAAACTACGTAAATAATATGTAGACAAATTGAATTTATTTGAAAGATGTGATCAAATGCGAATACATAACAAACTTATTCATAAGGGGAATGGAGGTTTACATACACATCATAATATTATTATTTCTTTCTCATATTTTATTGCATCCCATATAATTTTCGGTTAGGTAAATTTGTTTTTAAAGATAAGATAATAGCGACTGACCTGAGCGAGTTGCTTTATAAATTGAATGGAAATTGGTTGCAGGAAAAATGTTGTCAACACCTTTGTCATTTGAGGTTAGGAATTGTAAATACATATTTGGTGACATTTTTCAAATACATAAATTATATTACTTGTATGATTTTTAACACTATTTATATTTTTTCATGTTGAACATTTTCGCGTTTAATGTCAACATTGACAGGTCTTATGTCCTTATATGTGTATTCTAAGGTCTTGTCATATAAGCTATATCATAATGAATATAATATTGGAAATGCAACTACATAATACATTGATGTTCTTACGCCTTTCTTAACCAGTTTAGTTATATTATGCACCTACCTGCATTAAGTATATTATTGCTATCTTCAAGTGTGTAAATTACTTTCAGCTTAACATAGAAACTAGATTGTAAATTATGTTTTACTGAGTACTTTTTACTTACGAATCAATTGTGTATATTATTTATTCGACATTAAAAAATAAACACTGCTATTTCATTGTATTTAGTTAATTTATTTATTTTCTATAATTTATAGAATCGTATTTCAAGAGTATCTTGTAAGCATGGTATATGAAAGATGCATAGAGAACGGTCTGAGAATGAATGCCAGCAAATCAAAGGTAATGGTCTTTGAAAAGAGTGAAAGCAGAACAGCGTGTAAAATAAGAGTAGAGAATGAATGGCTCGAGCAAGTCGACGAGTATGTATATCTGGGAAGCACGTTTCAACGGAATGGACGACCTGACAAGGATATCGAAAGAAGAGTTATGGCAGGAAACAGAATGAATGGAGCACTGAGACCAGTTATGAATGATCGCAACATATCAAAGGTTGCCAAAGTTGCCAAAGTTGAATGTTGTCGAGGCGATGAATGTATGTCAAGATAGAAGTAAGTGGCGTTCGGTTCTCTCTGCCTACCCCGTAAGGGACATGGCGTGATGGTATGTATGTATGTATGTATTTCAAGAGTTATTTGAGAAAAATGTAAAAAAAATGTAAGGTCCCGTACTGCGAGAATACTGCTTACGGGACCTCAACTTTTTCTTACATTATTCTTAAATACGACCCATATAATTTATTTGTCTTTGAAGCTTGTGTTCTCCCGATATTGAAATATGATTGTGAAATCCTTGAGTTTACAAACAAAATGCTACATAGTTAAGCAGTAACATAAAGTTTTTTTTTTTTTTCAAATGCGAAATTATTATTTTGTGGCTCCATCGTTAATTAATAACAATAAAATAACTTTGTATTCACCACTAAAATAGTGGTGAATACAAAGTTATTTTATTGTTATTAAGTAACATAAAGAGCCATGGAAAGGA
>OY754980.1:13947737-14106862 GCA_963576475.1 Molanna angustata
ATAAAATAGCATTGAAGAATTATCAAGTTTTCATAATAAAATATTTAAATAAAAAATAATTTAATAAACTCATTTAAAATAGTAAAATAATGAACACTTTCTTGCACCATGCGCAAGTGGCGAGTTTATTGCCGTATGGCAATTTCTTCAACTAACCAGTGTTTCCGGCCCAGATATAAATATTTGCGTGAGAAATAAGTTTAAAATAAATTTACCCTCTGCTGGGAATCGAACCCAGGACGTCCGCACAGAAACCAAACGGCTTACCAACTTTGCGTCGGCGGTCATGAAAATGGTGAATATTTTCCATACAAAATTTGAATACTTTATAGAATGACTTGTTAGTGAAGAGTTTAACGTTGGCCACAACCCACTCGTTTTTATATATACTTTAACTGAAGCAAGTTTGTATAAAAAATCAGAGAGATTGGAGTATGCGAAATGGTTTAATCTATCAAATATTTTTGGCACCTACACTTCATAAAATAGTTATAAAATGAAAAATATTCATAAAATAGGTATCGTTTTAAAATGCCATAGGTAATAAAGATTTTTTGACGAAGGACTTTTGGTATTGAAATCATTTATTCCTGTTAATTTCAAATGCCTTTGTTCGATATTCATATATTGGCAGATTATCGTAATTTGATATAACGTTAATAATATTTTAAATCTTTGTTATGTCAACGTCTCAATGTTTTGATTTACGATTCGGACAAATACCTACCTTTTTAATCCCGTTGAGTTCGATGAATCAGCCTTTAAACTGTTATGCTGCGCATACATATTTGTTTATACAACCATTGTGGTAGGTATTGGTTCAAATCCGCAAAGGGTCATTGTAACTTTTGCATAATCGCGTCGCAAATACGGCCATAGATAGATCCGTATTTAAATTGTATGAAATGTGGGTGAGGAGCAAACAAAGCAATATAATAAGTTGTCCGCACCACAATATTCATAGTGATTATTTATTTATTTATTTTAATTTACAAAACAGGTAATAAATTTTACTTTGGAAAGCACACGAGAGAAGTAATTTACATCGGTGTTATTGTAACTGTATAAATGATCAACCTTTATTTAATTCTATAATAGATATTATATGTAGGTATAAGGAACACAAAAAATTTATTTCCCATACACGAAAAAACAAAACAAAAGAATTTCCAACAGTCCGTGTCTCGTTTGGTTACTCGCACACATTCCATTTAGTACGGCGAGACAGAGATACCGTCTTCGTGTGGGACGAAGTCTTCCGATAATCGTTGGTCTCCCTATTACTCTGAAACCTAACAACAAATCATCACAATCTAATATAGTTAACGTTCACCAATCGTGCCCAACAAAAAATTAATCGATATGGTAATTTAATGGACGTATAGTTGCTCAAAGTTGTAATTTAAAAAAAGTCATTGGCATTATAATGAATAGTTTATTTATTTTATTTTATTTTTTTTACAAAGGACAGCACACAGTACATGCATACAGGGTTACCTAGTTGGGCAGCAGTAATCTTCATAATAGTCTTTGTGATAATGGTGTGAAAAATCAAAATAAAAAAAATAAATAAAATAAATTATTAAAAGTAAATAAGTAAATATACAAATATAACATGTACCTCTTACGTACTATACCTAATATCAAAAGAAGACAATAAAAAAGTGTTAGTGTGGGTGCGCGCATGAGAGAGAGAGAGAGAGAGAGTAAAAAATGTAATAAAAACAATAATATACACATTACATATAATATGTTCACTAAAACCCCTTCCATTTATTTCCTTTCCTTCCTTTTCTTAAATCTCCTAAAAATGTTTTTCATCAGATTTTCAAATTATTCTGATCAAATTGAAATGTTAGTGAAACTTGATAATTAATAATGTTTTTTTTTTGTATTATAAACTATCTCAATAAAGTGAGTATCAAAACTGTTGCGTTTCTAAATTATGTAAGTGAATATCCAGGTGCATGATCAAACAAAAGATAATATCATAATTATCACATTAAAATGACTTATTCAGATATCTGTCAATTCATTTGAAATTCCGCAGCATTACGGTGAACTCGGTGAACTACGGTGACTCACGTTTTATCAAAAAAAAAAATAAAACAATGTGCTACAAAATATAGGTACTATGTGTTTAGTTCAAGATATAATTTCAATTAACTTCACAATTAAGCGACAAGATAATTCATTATTTATATTCAATCACCAATTCAAAGATTATATCATACTTGGTTATGATTATGAATTTGGCTCTATGGCTATTCAATATTCGAATATAAAAGGAGACTTCTGAAGGTCAAATAAATTCTGGATTCTTCTTTGTGTTCTTCATTTTATATTCTATAATTTTTGTTTTTTATTTTTTCCAAGAAGAAGAAAATAAATTACGTACATAATTTATTTATATATTAAACTTTCTTGGCCTTGGTCTTGCATAATTTACTCATCACTAATTTAAAGGGTTTCGAATGAAACTAAAAAATATTTTTAAAATAAACAATATCAATTGTCTCAAAATAAAAGTGGAATAATTCTATAATTGATCCTGAGTTGTAGGGTATATCACAATTCACTCCTATTTGACCCCCAGATGTTAGATTTTATTGAACGATCTCCAAATTTAATAACATCACTTTTAATTAGAGACTGCGTGCACATTCATTCTGTTGGCAGTTACAAATATCTGAAATCTGAATCTTTATTAACATTGAATCATTTATTAGAAACTGCGTAAGTATACATTCACTCTGTTGACAGTTATAAATATCTGAAATATTAATCTTTATTGAAATTGAATCATTTATTAGAAACTGCGTAAGTATACATTCACTCTGTTGACAGTTATAAATATCTGAAATATTAATCTTTATTGAAATTGAATCATTTATTAGAAACTGCGTAAGTATACATTCACTCTGTTGACAGTTATAAATATCTGAAATATTAATCTTTATTGAAATTAAATCATTTATTAGAAACTGCGTAAGTATACATTCACTCTGTTGACAGTTATAAATATCTGAAATATTAATCTTTATTGAAATTGAATCATTTATTAGAAACTGCGTAAGTATACATTCATTCTGTTGACAGTTATAAATATCTGAAATCTTAATCTTTATTAACATTGAATCATTTATTAGAAACTGCGAACATATTCATTCTGTTGACAGTTATAAATATCTGAAATCTTAATCTTTATTAGCGTTGAATAATTTATTAGAAACTGCGTACACTTTTTTATTGACAGTCTTAAATATCTTAATCTTTAGTTGAAATAGATAACATAAGTTTTTCATTGACATTGAACTAACTACTTTGTCACAAAGTACTTGAAAAGGTAGTGGTTTACACATATTTTCAAGGCTTATCATAATTCATCCGTACCACAAGTACATAATGATTTATATTCAAGTTCATTTATCTTTATTTATTCTTCAAAATCCCAAGATTGGTCAGCATCAAGCACTCCTAGATCTCTCCACTCACCTCTATCACCCGCCAGCCTCTCCATTTCTTGGTAGCTGTTACAGCGAACATCACAGGTCACCCGGTCCATATTATAACTATCTCTAGGGCTGGTTTTTCCTTTCAACCAATCCTTCGGCGATAATAATCAATCATTAATATACCTGCACGCGATATTAGATTGAAGCTCTTTTTTGGTGTTAACCATTCGGCATTCGTCGGTATGAATGTTCATTTAAATAGAATGTGCGTCACAATTGATAATGTATTAAATAATTTGGATTTGTTTGGTGATAACATAACAAAACATTCAGCAATTAGAATTGTCAGAAGTATAAAACCTCCACAATTGCACGGTACAATTATTGTGAGTTATGTTGGTGACTTGGACTTCCTTTTCAGTTTGCTCCTTTTCTGTTTCCTCTTCCTTGGTGCTACTGCCTTTACATATACTTAATATGTTATTTTTTTTCTTTAATTTATATATTTGGATTGTTTGAATGTTTATTTTTCTATGATAACTTATGATAATTTCGTGTAATCCACTTAGTGACTTCTCTGCCATGCCCTAACTCCGTATATTATATGTATAATTTTTTGTAATATTTTAGAAGCTGTTGATTTTTCCCATCAGAATAAAATAAAATAAAGAAATACACTTTTCGAAAGAAACTACAGACGTCACGAAAATTGTAAATTGAAATATCGCAGTACCCAAGTCTAGGGAAACAGACAAAATATACTTTGTCCTATTCTGATTCGTTTCAGTGTACGAAAACGTCTAAATCAACGGGCGGCCGAGGATAAAAGTATTTTATTTGCGCGGTGTGACGTAATGAGTCCCGTATAAAATGCAGTCAACTTTTTCACATTTCTCATATACTAAAATTCAGACGGATAAATTTAGACGAATCAGAATATGACATAATGTGACGTATTGATTCAATGATAAACCTAGTATTAGTGGGTTTTGATATGACTTGGTACAAAAAATAATATAACTAAACAGATGACAAGTTAAATACATTTTTTTGTGACAAGTCATATCACAATTCGCTCATACTAGAAAAGTGAAATTGGTAATGACGGGTAATCAAAACTAAATCCAGAATAATACTGTAATAAATAATAACAACAGTCTTGAAACAATAAGCCACTTATTTGCACGCTTTATTTTTTGCTTCTGTAAACTTCATCAGTATCTTGTATCTTACAATGCATCTGTATAAATTGAATTATTCAGTAAATCTTAAGTTTATTAATGAAATTAGTTGATATATGACTCTACAAAAATGTAATTCGTTTAATAATTCACTGACATTCAGAAATTAATCTTTCAAGATAAGTTAGTTAATAATTATAGGATTATTTAATAACTTTGCAAAATATTATTTTGTTTTAATAATATATGTGTATCCAATTGCTTAGTTTTTTTTAAAGTATCCTCGTTTACCTGTAGGTAACAAAATAGAAATTTACAAACTGAAGAGTGAATTTTACGAACCCAAGTAATTCTATACAATTATACCTATGACAAATTGTATTTTATTTATTGTATGTTGTATTTATTGTTGATACAAACATTAAATGAATAAAAAACAAAAACAAATCACTACACTTAGTTATAGAAATGTATATCTTAACCTGAGATTGTTTCTCATAAGAAAAATATTAAATTACTTAATCAATTAACTAACGGGCGGAGTCAGCTGAGCAATGATTAAAAAATCAGTTAAAAGACCTATATTTTGCCACAATATAAAAATGTAAAGCTATTTATCTTAACAAATGAATGAAAACCCATTATATTTATTCACTCTATTGTATTTATATGTTTATGTTTAAACAATACATTTTGTTGAAACAAAAGTTGTCAGATAAAGAACTGTCACGATGACAGATAACAGCTGTTTGTCGTCCGCCATATTGTGAAATTCGTGCGCACGCGCATATACTTGTTGGGAAATCCCATTTGTAATAAACATGGCGTTATAAATTCACATAACGTCTTTGGTCTGGTCTTCTTGACAGGCCGTCATTTATGTTTTGCGGTTGTTGAACATTAAACGGCGTCATTATTAAACGATGATGCCCTAAGGCCTTCGCCTTGAACGTTCATTCAATTTCACTGCCGCTATGACTAACGTACATTCAGCGATGATTCAGATTACATCAATACACCTATGTAATATATATATATATGTATCTACAGATTATAATAATATATTTATGTTTATTTATTTATTTTCTCTCAGAAAGCTGCAGCTATAATTTATTTATTTTACATTACATTTCTTGTATTAAAGTTGAGCCAAAAGTGCTTTCTTCAATTTAAATTAATGATTATACAGTAATTGATTACATAGTTGAAAAATTCATAAGATAATACACAGTAAAATAATTTTTAAAAAGATAATGCACATATATAGTTAGCTATGTAGTATGTTTCAGGATTTATTGAATTTTTGAATATATGAACATATTTTTATTATTTAAATATAAAAATTTTATTCATATTTATTTAAAAACTTTATGAACATGTGCATGCACAAAGGCTGGTTTATTGCCACAAGGTAATTTCTTCCAACCGACAGTCTCTGTTCTTTGACTTAGACATTAAATAAAATAAAAATAAATAAATGAAGACTCCGTATGTGCCAAGCTACGCTATGGACTCTGTGAAATTAAGTACCATAAATTATAAAATCATAGATAATTGTTTTATATGCACATCACTACTACACGTACAATGGGGTGGTGTGGTTCAACCAACTTGAAACAGATTTGAGACTGGCAACTGAATATAATGAATTAAAAAAATTAGACTGATTTGTAAATTATATTCACTTCATTTTGTATAATATTAATTATGTATATATAATATTTTATTTATTTTGTTTTTAAATGTCACCTTTACACACGAGTGCTTGTACTCCGGTAAAGGGCAATGTATTTTTTATTGTGTATTTTTTTTCTGCATTTTTAATTGTGTTTTTTATATACGAGTATGTAGGTATTATAAATTAAATAAATAAATAGTAAAATGTATTTGAAGATAACATCACAAAAATATTTGAAATAGCAGTAGGTAGACTATTAAATAACTGATATGCACGATATTTCGCAAGCTAATTTCGTTTCCGACTCATATTTCGATGACCCCGTATCGCTATAAGTCATCATTTTGTTATTTTGTGAATGTTTTTTTTATAATACACGTATGTACCTATTCTTCATAAGAAATTTATTCGTAGAATCAGCTGGTTATAGAAATTAGACAGCGGCGAAGATATGTTGTTTAGAAATTTTCTATGAATATTTTTTTTCACGATGATTCACAGTAATATTTTATTTCCAATATACACTAGGTCAAATCAATTAAATAATGTCTAGCCGCTGTTTTTTTTTTATTCATACTTAAGTACTTCTTAGGCTTTAATTATTAATATAGTGAGCTGAATAGTAAAATTATGGAAATCTTTTCCCCAGTACCCTCGAAATAAAGAACAGTTTATTTGCATTCTAAGTATTGCGTGAGTTTTTTGAAATTTGCATTTGTTTTTTTTTTTATTAGTTTTGATAAAACCCTATTGTAATTTTCTATTGTTAATAACTAAATAAAATTCAAGGTCTTTGAAGTAAGTAGATAGAATGGCCCAGGATACGCCAGCGGCGCAATATACACATTTTGTCACTATTGTACAATATTCTCTCGAACCCAAACCTACCACAGTACCTAAAAAGCAAATTCACTTATTTATCCAATCATGGACTTCCACTCCGATCTGCTGAACGTACAACACTATCCATTCCTATCCATAATACAGAATTTCTCAGCTCTTCGTTCGAAGTACAATCAGCAAGATTATGGAATAGCCTTAGTCCGGATATTGCGTCGTCTAACTCACTTAGTATTTTCAAGAAAAAACTAAAGAAGGAATATTTATCCTTGAACACCTGATCCCGATTTCCTCTCCTGTCCTTACCATATCCTTTTTATTGCTATGAATTATATTTTTTTTGTTTAATAGTATTTAAGTGGTATACGTATTTTATTTGATTTCTTTTACTCTTTTTTATTTGCTGTTGTACATACACAATGTTGTCATACTTTGTAATCTGGTTGGTTGGAAGAAATTGCCTAATGGCAATAAGCCCGCCAGTGTACAATTATATTTGCTTATATTATGTACAAGAAGATGTATAAATAAATAAATAAATAAATAAATAGATTTTTACTTCAATCGAAAGAACAATTTCAAGGCGATCAAACAATGTTTCAGTAAAATTAATTATAAAGATTTTGATGTGCATTGAAAAAATACATATATGCTTACCATCACAGCATATTCCACAATGTGGGGTAGCCACGGGTATGCATGACCTTATAAGAGGATGCACGACACATTAGTGTATGCCCACGCACTAGTCTTCGTCTCACCTACAAAAGGCTACATTCAGAATGGTCGGTGAACCCCATTGCTGAACTTAGTGAATTTTCAATTAACTGGCTCATACGGGACACCTGAAAACGATTATAAAAAGTGGAAGCACTATTCCAAGCCGGTGCCTCACAGCAGTTTAGAAAAAAATGTATAAACCAAAATGTCCGAAAAAACGACTTTAATCTTGATTTGTTACACGGAAATATAATATTTAAATTAGTATTTTTTTACATTTTCATATCAGTAGGTCTTCGAGTTAGTTTTTTTTTTATTTCTATCGTCTATAAAAATATTTATAAACCGCCAAGAGCTCGTATCTTGTACCTTGAAATTGAGCTTGCTTATTTCTGCGAAGGGTCAAGATAGGTATAAATTTTATTTAAAAATATTTTTCATCCATTATTCTCCCAAAAGTAAATATGTCGGTATAATAATAAATTTTATAAAAAAAATCTTAACTGAAAAATATTTCTAAATATCGACAGATTGTATTTCGGTATTGTTAATAAGCAATTATTTATTTTGCTTTCTATTTTTAATTTGCATCGTTCAATAATATATTATTATGTACGTTGACCTCGGTCTAATGTACAAATATGCAGAAAATTTTGAATTTCCAATTTGTGCGAATTCGCAACATAATTGATTGTCTATATTTGTTTGGCGTTAATAGTATTATGACGAAATGAAATTTGTATGGATGAATGGAATAGTTTGTTAATATAAAATGTAACGTCAATATCGAACCCTTGATACCAGATCTAACACGCAATTTTACAGACTATATTTATTTAGAAATTTATACTTATTTACATTTTAATAGATTCCTACAAGTATTTCAACATTTCGTTGTGAATAAAAAGATTCAAGACTTAATGACGTTTAATAAGACGTTTCACGTTCCATGTCAAACCATTTTTTTTTAATTTTTAAGAAATTTTAAAAATAAAAATCATTTAAAATTATTTCGCAATTCATTCGACTACAACCACAACTACAACCGGTTTCGTGCTAAGCACATTTTCAAGTTGTAACAACGAAGAAGTTTTACAGATTATTTTTTATACAAAGATAAGTTAGAGTTTTTCATAGATGACAAACAAATACCTAATGGAACAATTAAAAACTTACATTTAAAATATGTTTTAAAATCTTTTAAAAATTCGAAAAATTAAAAATTAAATTTTCGGTGCGAATTTTTTTCGATATATCTATTTTTTAACATCAATTATAAGGCTTTCCCTCCCCCATTTCAGAATCACAAACCCTTTCCTGAACTCAATTATTCTGACCCTCACTATGCAATCTACACTCTTTTTGAGAATTCGTTAACTAGACCAGGTTATTTTGAATTGATTGTATCTTTGTCTATGTTAACCATCACCACTTAACAAAATCTAAGAAGTTATAACTTATTTCTGGTATTTAAATCAATATTTTATCTTAGCACACAAAGGAAAGGGGGAGACAGGGAAAGAATCATAATTCCTTGAGATTTAGTTACTTAGGTATGCATCTAGTTTTTCTAAATAAACATTTTGTCTTTTAAGTCTTTTTGATTTTTAATGAAATCATATCACATAGTTTGAAGACAGATTCATTAACAACATCGAATTATAATTGATTATCCATTAATATTTTTTATATGCTTTTGTTAAAAAATCGCGGTGAAGTAAGTTGACGATGGAGTAAGGAGAATCAGTAAGCGACGAATGTATAATCGCATAACCTTGTCAGACTCGATGGAACAACTTTAAATGTGAAAGGATTTATTGAAGCGTAAACTTCATTACTTTGGACAGGAAAACATCCAAGGTTCATTCTTGGAAGCCGCACCACAATATTAATGTCAACTCCGCCGAGAGCTGATATTATTAATAATTTTTATATTAAATATTTTTACATTTCTAAGAACGTAAAAAGATGATATGACTCATCGCGATTCTGCGGAATTGAATGATCCAGTACAAGTAAAAAATAACGATTTTTTTTATGTGCACACGACCATAAAGGTCTTCTTGCAAAGACGGACATTTTGACCCATGGCTGGTTGTTGGAAAATAAAATTAATCGTGATCGACGATAAAAAATATGCATTATTGATATAAATAAACGATCAACAGAAAGAAATATACAGATTAATATTCAGTTGACATGTAAGTACCTACTTCAATATTTTTATCATTGAAGGACATTTCAATACAATATTTTTTTTACAGAGAAGAATTTGACTACGCTTTAAAAATGCTCAAAGATGGAAAATCTCCAGGAATTGATGAACTACCGGCCGAGCTAATGAAATCAGCAGGAAAAGGAGTTACAGATGCATTGTTTAGAATGACCCAGATGATTTATGATACAGGAATTCTGCCAGAAGACTTCAAAAAATGTCTAATTGTTACTTTACCCAAAAAAGCGGGTACGACAAAATGTGAGCAACATAGAACACTAAGCTTAATATCTCATGCCTCCAAAATACTGACTAATATTGTTTTAAAGAGAATCGAACCAAAAGTAGAGGATTCTCTTACAAGAGACCAATTTGGATTTAGAAGAGGCATGGGAACTAGGGAGGCCATACTGTCGTTACGTGTGTTATTAGAGAAACGAATAAAGAGAAATCAAAACACATATATTGCTTTTGTGGATTTAGAAAAAGCATTTGATAAGGTAGAATGGAGAAAGCTCTTTAATGTTACAAGAAATTTAGGAGTGAAATACAGAGATAGGAGAATTATATTTGAGTTGTATAATAATGAAGCTGCTATAATTGCATGTGGAAATGACCAAAAAGAAGCCAAAATAAGACAAGGGGTCAGACAGGGATGCTCTCTATCTCCAGTGCTTTTCAATGGGTATGTTCAGTGTGCAATAGATGTAATCAGAGATAAAATGAGTCATAGAGAAGGGGTGAAAATACACGGGAAGAAGATTGACATGATTAGATTTGCTGACGACATCGCACTGGTTGCTGCAAGTGAAGAGGAACTCACAGAAGCTTTGATAGTCATGGAGAATGTCTTGAATAAGGATTTTAATATGAAAATTAATAAAAATAAGACTAAAGTGATGATTGTAGGCCGTGAGGAGCAGCAAATTAATGTGGTAATGTTCGGAGAAACATTGAAAAACACAAAAGAGTTCGTGTACCTCGGAAGTAGGATCTCTTGGGATGGGAGAACAAGGAAAAAAGTTGACAGCCGAATACATCAGGCAAGGCTGGCTTTCAACAAGAAGTCGAAGATCCTTGAGTCAAACAACCTAGACTTGAAGCTTTTTTTTTTTTTATAAAAAAATGAATATGTCCTTGTTAAACAAGTACATATACATCTTCCTACGTTCCCTAAACTAAGCATAAATGCTTGTCCTATAGGTGAACGAGATCGGTCGAGGCAGGATTCGAACTCGCGACCACTGGATTACTAACCCAGCGCGCTAACCGCTCTGCCATCCACCCATCCAATGAAGCTCCGTAAGAGACTCACAAAAACATATGTGTGGAGCATACTGTTGTATGGCTGTGAGACATGGTGTCTTACCGAAAGAGACAGAAGTAGACTTGAGGCTTTCGAGATGTGGTGTTACAGAAGAATACTGGGAATTTCCTGGAGGGACCACATCACGAATGCCGAGGTTCTCAACAAAGTTGAAGAAGGCAGACACCTACTCAATACCATCTCCGAGAGACGTGCTCGCTGGATTGGGCACATCTTGCGCCACGAGGGACTCCTACATGACCTAATGGAGGGAATGGTTGAGGGGACAAACCACAGGGGGCGCCCCCGACGGGAATATTTGTCCCAGGTGTGCGAGGACATGAACTGCGCCACATATGTTGACCTGAAAAGGGCTGCACAGGATAGAGAGAAGTGGAAAGCGAGATGTAGACTTCTTCTGCAAACCAATCCATAGGATTGAGACTTTTGATGATGATTTTTTTTACCAAATTCTGCTTTGATTGTTTTTATAAAATCTATCCATTAAAATATTCACATAAATTAATTGAATATATGAATAGCTTGAAAAAAAAACACAATTATTTACTTTTCACTTTATGATAATATCTAATAACTTTTTATATCATATTATCGTAGTGTATGGCGTACCTACTATATGAAATAATTGTGTTCTCTGGACAGCATAGTCAATTTAGGTTTAGCTTTATACTCCCATTTTACTTTCAAAGTGCTTTCACGTTCTGATAAACTGAATGGGCTTCATAAAAATGCTTTAAGGGATTGTCAATCATGGAAGAGTAAAAAGGTATACCTACAACATGTACTGAAGTTTTAAATGCTGAACAAAATCAACTCGTTTTGTATTACTGTGCGTTTCATTTTGTGCACTTCGTGGTCTTCGAGATTGGACTGGAGATTATTGATTGATTGATTAAATTGGAGTCCTTCGAGATGTGGACCTATCGCCGAATGCTTGGCATATCTTGGAGGGACCATATAACAAATGATGCGGTTCTCAGCAGAATTGAGGAAGCCAGGCACCTGTCAAACACCATATCAAAAAGGCTTGCAAATTGGATAGGCCATGTGTTGCGACACGAGGATCTCCTAAATATCATCTTGGAGAGAATGGTTGAGGGTACAACTAGCAGAGGGCGTCCCCGCCGGGAGTATTTAGAACAGGTGTGCCGCGACATGCAGTGTACCTCTTACATGGAGATGAAAAGAGTCACTGAAGACCGAGCGGAGTGGAGGAGGAGATGCCAACCAATCTTCAGGATTGAAACAAAAGAAGAAGAAGTGGTCAAGTTGGCATGATTTCATTTGGTGTTGTTATACGTTAAAAACAGGATATTCCCTTGAATTAGGGATTTTTTCTTCTTTTGTAATATTTGTAAGTTATTTCTGTAAAATTTGATCGAATCTTTAAAAAATATGGTTTTGTTTAAAATGATTATAGAATAGGTAAGTACCTACATATATTCTTTCGCATTAATCTCCGATTGTTTTCCTTTAAAAATTCTCATTTTCATAAGTTTTGACTATATTGTTGACGCCCGAATCCAGATTAGAGGATCTTAATTTGGAGGTATGGCAACATTTTTCAGTTTTTTTGACTGTCTGACAGTCGTACCGACATAATCATGAAGGATACAGACAAAATTTTTTTTAGCTTTTTTTGTTTAGCGAATTGCTAGGCAACCAATTTAGGTGTTATTTGCCTTAAACCCGCCCATTAAAATACATATGTCGTTAATTATACCACAAATTATACAATCGTCCACGATGCGTTGTGTCAAAGAGTATATAATACCTATGCGTTGTGTGAAGACGTGGTATGAATTTTAAAAATACCCATAAATAATTTATTTTGTATCAATTTAATATTGATATAAACAATCAGAAATACGATTCTTCGAAACTGTTTTGAGTGTCGTGGACAGAGTCTGTTTACATTCATTGTTTATTTAACGGTACATATGTATGTTGCTTTTTTTTCAATTTATTTATGTCAACTTTTATCATGTTAACGGTAATATATTATTTTTATTAAATTTTTCAAGGTTTACACTTTTATCGTAATTTGTTGTGTACCTTGATATTTTTTTTATTTGAGACATTTTTATTTATGACACTTGTAAATTGTTATAATGAGAGTAGAATAAAACAGAATTAGAGATTACAATCCAGCAGCGTTTGCAATCCAGTAGGATTTTTGATTTTCTTAAAAGTAGCTAGATCCAGCAATTTTTGATTTTTAATATACACTAAAATATTCTCATAAATATACGACAACTTAGTTATATTTTAGTCAATTGAAAATAGTATAAATAGCTTATATCTCTCCTTATCTATCTTTATTTTGCCGTGTAAAATTATTATATTTATTAATGTTTTTGTACCTATTAGTACACAAGCTGCCCCACCTGCCCCCTGCCCTCCCCTGCCCCCCCCTGCCCCCCCTGCCCCCCTGCCCCCTGCCCTCCCCTGCCCCCCCTGCCCTCCCCTGCCCCCCTGCCCTCCCCTGCCCCCCTGCCCTCCCCTACCCCCCTGCCCCCCTACCCCCCTGCCCTCCCCTACCCCCCTGCCCACCCTGCCCCCCCTAGAGATTAAAAAAATGTAACAATTCATATTTTTCTCATCCTCCATAATATGGGGTATACGGAGAATAGAGAATGGAGAACGGAGAATGGGTTAAATTGCCCCCCCCCCCTGGGCCTTGGGCTGGCGACGCCCTTGTTAGTACATTTGGTAAATCTCCAAATGTCTTACTTGGATACTATGTATGAGTTGTTACGATTGTACATGGAATATTAATGTTTAAATCAACCAACGTAGTATTTTACGCCATTATTTGGAAAATTTTGGAAATTAATTGCGGATCCGCAGCGCTAATCCAGCGCATTTTCCTGGTTCCAGCGAGCCGAAATATGGGCTGGATCCAGCAATTGCAATCCGTAAACAGTTCCATGTATGCTGATTGAGATTGAGTTTTTTATCATTTTTAATTTATTTCAATGCGTAGGTTTTTTTCCGGAATTAATCTGGCAGCAGTTGTCGTGTTTGTGCGGGCGTATGTCGTTTGGTGTCAGATGAGAGTTTAGTGGTTAGCCTTCGAGTCGAATGACGATGATGAATCTTCAGATGATTTGAATTGATTTAAATCTACCATTAATATGATTTGTGTAGTGTTTATTAGTGATGAACAAGACCATGCTCAAAACTGCAGGCGTCATTTCAAGATCAAGTCCAGAAACGCAGGACTACGACAATAATTTCATTTTCCAGACTGAACACATTGAAAATATGTGTCTCCACCGAGAATAGAACATATGAAGTTTGAATTGGATAAATAACTAATTAAGGAATTGGATAAATAACTAATTGAGCCACGAAGGTCAATTTTATGGGTTTACGATCATGAGACAAAATAATTCCGCTACATTGTGTTGGGGCTGGGTTATGGCCACAGGAGCCAAGTCTGTAAAATTGTGATATATAACAGCCCTATCCAACCACGTGGTGGGGTAGTATGAGTAAGCTCATGAATAAAGCCGAAATACTAGGCCCGACAATATAGGACAGATCATCCTGGCGCCAAAGGATTAAGGACCCTACCTAAAGACTAGAGTCTACAATCTGAATCTACCCGTTTGCATTCTGTTTCCGGTTGGCTCTCTGATTGGTTGAGATCTCGTAGTATTAAGTCAAATGAGCTGTGAAATTTTATATTAAATGCGAAAAATTAAAAGAATATTATATATTTAATTTATAATAATTTATAATTCAATTTATAAAGCAACTCGCTCACGCGAGTCGCTATTATTATTATACACAAACTTAAACCTAACCTAAGAATGCAGAAAAGAAACTCAGGGGCTAGACGCTACTACCTAAAGTAGGACAAGAAAAAGAAGAAGAACAGCCCTATCCAAGGATCCTAAGAAACAGGTCGACACTCCCTCCAATCATACTTGTGGAAGAGCGAGGCAGACACATGAATTTATTAGCATTAGAATCGTCAACACGAGTACCTAATAAGAACAAAGGGATTCCCCGCCAGAGGTTTGTCGGTACTTGATTCAAATTTGATTGTTTGCCCCCCTCGGTTGGTGTTGGAATCTTGGTTGTAACGGAATACAATGTCCGATGAGCAGCCATCTCGGGGTCGAACACAATATTTCTATAACGTACCCTTATTATCATCAGCCTGTCTGCGTCCAATGTTGAACATAGGCATACACATTCTTCTTCCACTCCTCCTTTTCCTGGGCACATCGCATCCGATCACTCCCTGCCACTCATTTAATACAATCTGACCACCGTGTCTGAGGACGTTCAACACTCTTCCCTGTCTCGGCCGCCAAGCCAGGGCTGCGTTCACAACGAACGCCGAGTGCACTTAGTGACGCTCTAACACGAGGCACCCGGGTCTGCTCATAACTATTGCGGAGGGTAGCAACCATAGAGGCCGACCAAGAAACAGCTACATGGACCAGCAGGTAATCGACAATATGTGCTGTAATAGCTACGTGGAGATGAAGAGGCTGACAGAGAACAGGGCGAAGTGGAGTAGAAGAGAGACAGCCATAGCTGTTACAGACCAATCCTAGGATTGCAACTGATAAGAAGAAGCCGTTCATAATGACCGGAAACAAATGCACGAAAGACACTCTGTGGCGTTCAGATTGAACGTCGAGTGTACGCACCAAACGCTCGGTAAACTTGTCGGGTGAAAAACGCTCTGACAGTTATAGTATCTGTTGACTTCTATTTATATGTGGAATGATGACTTCTATTTGTTTCTGTGGTATCTATTATGTCAGTTAACTTTATTTATGATGATAATATGCATTTACAAAGATGTTAATTCAAAAAAAATATCATTCAAAAATTTCCAATAAAAGGTTAGAGATCATTATTTACTCCACTGCCCAATTGTTGTCTTTCGATGAAAATATAACCTAAAAAGAGACATGTATGATAAATGACATTTGACATTTAAAACGTTCGATGCTACGTTCAGAATTAAAAGCCGCTGCTCGAAAGCGTTCAGTAAGATTGGTGTGAAAAACGCTATAATCTGCAACTTCAGGTACATCCGACGCCCGACCTCCAGCGTTGTATCTGAACACAGCCCAGGACTCGCTGGGTCCATCCACCTTCAGAGTATCTGGCAATGTGTCCCGCCGAGTTCCACTTCAAAGGTGGCGATTCTCTCGACGACATCAGTTATGTACCTTATTGGGTGGAGTGGTAGAACTGCGATAAACTCTCAATGTGTTTTACAATAAAATAGTATGTTTATGGACACGTGCGTAATTGTATGAATATTGTATGTATGTTCCGAACAGAAAATATTATACTTGTAATGTATGCAAATAGGTATTATTATTATGCTTAAACATTAATTTGTCAACGCATTTCATAAATGAATGGGTATGATTATTATTAATGAATACGCATGGTATGGATGGATAATATATCTTCTACCTACTCATAAATACTAATTATTCCCATTGTATGCATGTACATGGAGAGGAACTTAGTATTTTATTTTTCAAACAATGAACTGTTTTAATTTATGAACATTGTAAGGGTACCTAGTACCTACCTATGTAGATATTATGAAGAATAATTAATGTACAAATACACAATACCTACTATGTGTAGATATATTTTATTGTATTTGATACAATACCTACATACATGTAGTTTCACATACGACATTATAAATAGCTACATTTCATTACGTACCTATATACATATATGCCGGAGGAAGATCGTAATTTAGTGATGAGCAAATACAAAACCGAATGAAATTTAGTGTTTAGCAAATTCACGAACATGTGTGATTTTGTGATGAAAAAATACAAAACCGAATGTATTTGATAATACAAGAGCATGTGTGATTTAGTGATGAGCAAACAAAACCGAATTAATTTAGTGTTTAGCATATACAATACCCGAATGTAAATTAGTGTTGAGCATATACAAAACCGAATGTAATTTAGTGATGAGCAAATACAAAACGGAATATAATTTAGTTAGTTATAAACATATACAAGACCGAATGTAATTTAGTGATTAGTAAATACAAAACCGAATGTAATTTAGTGATTAATAAATACAAAACCGAATGTAATTTAGTGATTAGTAAATACAAAACCGAATGTAATTTAGTGATTAGTAAATACAAAACCGAATGTAATTTAGTGATTAGTAAATACAAAACCGAATGTAATTTAGTAAGTAAGTATTTAGTGATTAGCATATACAAGACCGAATGTAGTTTAGTGATTAGCACCTACAAGAACACGTGTGATTAAGTGGTAAGCAAATACAAAACCGAATGTAATTTAGAGATTAATATATTTAGTAGGTACCTATCAAGTGATGAGCAAATGTAAGTACAGGCATGAAATTGATTGAAAAAAATTATACATTTGGCAAAAACCTTACAATATAAGTTTTTATTATCATTAGGTATTAGAATTAACGTATTTTATTTTTCAGGCAATTATTATTTCTCTAACTGAAAAAATGGGTAAATTTTAAGAAATTGCCATTTGACAATAAACTCGCCACTTGCAGAGGGTGCATGGAAGTATTCATAAATAAAACAAAATACCTAACTATTTTACAAAAATAAATTAATTGAAATGATATATGACATTGTGTAAATACAGGGAGCGGCAGAAATAACTCCCCAATTTGAAGGGCTATTAAAAAAGTACGTAAAAGATTTTAGTCAAACTTTTATTATACCATAATAAGAATTATCATTGCCATTTATTGTAAACATAATATATAAATGATTAAAGTTTCAGTTACTTAAAAATAATATCACTTAAATGGCGACCCTCATTGTCGCGGCAGAAATTAATCCCGAATTTGCCACCGTCGTAGCTCAGCGCTAGTGGTAGTAGTTGAGTCCGGACTGAAGAGTAAAGTCTACAAAAACAAACCGAGGACAACCGACGAACTCAAAGCTGCTATCCGACACGAAATCGCGGAAATTCCACAAGAGATGACGAGGAGAGTAATGCACAATTTCCGAGTGAGGCTTCAGTCGTGTATAGGCAATGACGGTCGCCATTTAAGTGATATTATTTTAAGTAACTGAAACTTTAATCATTTAGATATTATGTTTACAAGAAATGGCAATGATAATTCTTATTATGGCATAATAAAAGTTTGACTAAAATCTATTACGTATTTTTTAATAGCCCTTCAAATTGGGGAGTTATTTCTGCCGCTCCCTGTAGTTGAGGCATTTAAGCTCAAAATTTGACAAAAAATGTGTAGTTCTGTTTTAGATCAGCATTCGCGTTTTTTTCAGATTCAAAGAAAAGCGTACACGGTGCATAAAAAACGTCTAGAAATAAAATGATCCTTGATAAATTTTGTATTAACCTCTTATACATATAAAAGTGATATCACTTATTGTTTTTGCGCTATCAGCCTCTAAATATGAACACTTTTTTTATAATTTATCAAATTTTATTGTTGTGAGTATAGAATGGAATATCCTCTATACAGAGAGACAATTATTAAGAGTGGATAGCCGTAAAACAATATATGTAGAATAGAATAGAACTCCTTTATTTAACGTCACTACGCTATTTTGAAAATTCACTCTCACCAACAAATATCTATAATCCCCCCCTTCCTCCTCACCCCCTTACATCGCACGCCAGTTCGGGCATCTCCTCCCCCCCCCTCGCTATTTTATTCGTTGATATAAATTCACGGATCTATTGGTTATATTTTTCCATACATTGCAATCTTAAATGCCAATAAGTATGTTATGTTTTGAAGCTTTAATGAAGAATATGAAATCAATAAATATCTTTACTGACAATATTTAAGCATTTCGTGACATGCATTTAGGTACCTGTGTATAACTTATTTCCTGTTAATATAGATAATAGATTTAAAAAATCTTGTAGAGCTCACATGAGGTCAAATAGCAATAACCGGAGCAATATTAATAGCCATGTTACCCTTGTAACAATAACACAAGGTTGTATTTCAATTCAATAAGTACCTAATATGAAGATCAACTATGGACTTGTGCTTAAACATACGTATTTATAACCTCACATTATAAAAAACGAGAAAAACTCACTTAACAACATTGAAGATTTTTGTAGGATCGTATCAGTAGCCTCACATTGCAATATACATAGATACCAATGACATTTTATATATAGACACGCTATATGAGAACATAACACTACAGAAATGGTACAGTTTAACGAATTCTACAAGAAAGAACACACACGACAGAATACAAAGTGAGAAAGAGACAGACACATACTGTAGTCATATTTTCTCTTTTATTCCAGTGCAATCACATTTTATAATTATCTCTCACACCAAATAATGACTGTTGAAAGATACGAACTAATGTTAAGTTATAGCTGTGTGAAAAAGCGAATACAACAACAGAATCCCTCTGCATACCTACAAGCGAATATGACTTGAGTACTCTCTCGTTTACTCAAACTAAAAATAACTATCGAAAAATCAATTTAAATATATTTGCTATTGAATAAATAATATGCAGCTTGAAATGATATGTTTGGTCGTTCCTTTCACAGTTCTAGTGTAACTTTTATATTTTTTCCTCACACAAGATGGCATTTTGACTACGACAAAACGTCCGAACACTACGACATCTTGCGTGCAACGGTGCAACTAAAGTCCGAAAAGAATTAAGTGAGTCATCCGCTTTACTTTTTGTTTTATCGAATTTAAATACTATTATAGTCACGTATCTATTATTTTTATACATCATTGATAGACACACAGAGTCATAATATATCTAAATATGTATATAAGGAAAGTTTTTTTACGTGCATATTTGCAATCACACTTTACAATATTAAAAAGAAAGATGTTTGTGCATATGAATCATTTGTAACCGCACTACAGTAGGTGTATTTTTTTACATACGTATTTGAATCTTTATTTTACATTATATAAGGGAAGATTTTTGTATAAGTAACAATTCGTATTTGTAACCTCACTTTACACTACTTTACAGTATAGAAAGGAATATTTTTGTGTAGGTATTCGTATTTGTAACCTTACTTTGCAGTATACATGGAAGATTTTTATATAGGTGCATATTTTTTGAAACCTCACTTTATCATGCCTATCGAAGCGATGGTCTATGGTACGTGCATATATTTTGTAACCTCACTTTACAGTATAAAACGGGGAAAAAATTAAAGCAAAAAAAAACGATCTTTTACATCAAATTCTCAACGGGTATTATATTGAAAGTGTACCTACATAATATAATGAATTTCATCTTGATGGTTTTATGATATTTTAGATACGAAATTAACCAAAATTTTTGCAGTCTTGCAGAATTTGCATGCATAAATGAAAAATGACCAGGTATATGATACCTACTTAAAAAATGCTAATTATTGTACTTTTATAAATAAAACTCGTTTATTTTGAATTCAAAATTAACGTGTTCTTTCACATTATTTGCGTTAAATTGGTCAATTGTTTTGCCAGTCCGACGATATTATCATACCTGAGTGTTATATAATACTTATAAATAATTATTATCGGTGATGGCAATACTTGCTGTTCGTTAATTTAATTTATTTATTTGTAAAGTCGTGTTACTGGTCATATTTGGCCAGGGGCTAGCGGCCAAGAACATGCAGAATTCCTCAATTGGCCAATTATTGTAAAGCCAGTTTTGTACCTGTGTATTTACCAATCAACAAATACATATGTATCGTCTGGTTGTGTCTTTTTCGCATCGGTAGTATGAAGAACTATAAATGAAAATTTACAGAATATCTGACAGACCATTTGGATGGCTTGCTCAGTGAGAAATATAACCTTTTATTTTTTTCCTGACGCGAGGAATCGACTTAAATCTTCCTGGCCTGTCCCTAACTTTTGAACTTCCCAATTTTTCACAGGACACGGAAACTTTAAAAGTTATCTTTATACCGATGTAATATTGCCTCAGTACCAACATTGCACGTAAAAAAACATGTACTTTACATGCGGTCTTTTTGATGCAGTATAATATATATCTACCCATTCCAGTTTACTATCTGTTTGCATCAATCATTATGATGGCATTTAGTTAATTACGAATGAAACCTGACTTCCTACTTTGAGACTTTACATCGAACATATCTCCATAGAAACTTGATATCCTACTTTGGCTGATCTTGCCTCACATACTTTTGTCTATGCAAATTAAAATATACATATTATAATATACACTTGTGCACTAATGATACCAATTCATCTAAACATTAATAAACGTGATAAATTATATTTCTCAACAAAGACGAAAGAAGAATATAATATTATTATTCTTACGAAAAAAATAGAAAATAAGACTCTTTCAGCTTGTGTAGAAGCATATTTCCGTGAATCCTTTCCTTGCCTTTGTCCCCTCACCGATGCGTTTGAGAATTGTCACTTGTCGCAATAATTTTGGGTGACAATAAGTGACAAGTTAAAAAAGTACAAGTTTGAAGATCACCGCGTGTGGATGTGTGCACAGAAAGGAAGTAATCAGTGAACCAGGGATAATGAACCATCGATGAGATCGTTTATAATACAGTCCACTACCTAACATCATTAATACCCATCACCTGATGTTTTCTACAGCTTGTTATAGCTGTATGAGCTAGTTCAAAGTTCACCAATTAATTTTGGGTTCCTTTATTCATCTCATTTTCGGAAGTTGTATCATTTAGTAACACAATACCTACTCGCTTAACTAAACGAATCCATGCTAATCACCATCTATTGAGAAAACCCATAAGCAATAAAATAAAAGGAACGGGAGTACAGTACAACTACCGCAACATAGATGTCACTGCTGCGTGATAGCGCTAGAATTACAATTACCTACATTTATTTCTAGCTAACATTTCTAACCTGCATATAAACATTATTATACTAATGTTATATTAAATGATTTAGCAACACTATTAGCGTCCACGAGTGGTCTTGTAGGTCCCGCGAACCATTGGCATTGTGACCGCTGACATTTCCATTGGTGTCGAAGAAGATAGTTAATGGACGAACGGCGAGTTTCCAGCGCCATAAAACTGGATACAACCAGCTAAGGGATGGAATACACCTACAGAAAAATCCAGGGTAGGATCTCATGCCTTAAAGTGGCAGGATCTAGGGGATGATGGGCTAATCACTTGTCTAACCGAAGCTTACTGATTACCTAAAGAGAAACATGCCGGAATGAAACTGGAAGGTGCGGGCGATGGACTTGATGGAATGGCGGAAAGTTCTTGAGGAGGCCAAGGCTCGTGATGGGCTGTAGTGACATTGGTATTGATGATTATTAAATAATACCTAAATATTTGTTCGTAATAAGTTTTCTTTTAAACACAAACATTAGATTTTCACACCAGAAAGGTAAGTAAGTGTAAGTACTTACATAAAAATATGTAAAACACTAAATTTAAATTTATATAATTAAATTGTGATTAATATTACCTATTCTTTACGGAGTAGGTATATTTTTAAGACAAAACAATAATCATAAGTTCATAAAACATTTTTTATTGTTTTTTTTACCTCTTTGTTTGACAGGTACATAAATTAATAAAAATGTAAATATTTCGTTATTTTCCGCCGAATTAGTATTGTCACAGTTGTGGTCGACCCGCAACGACTATGTAGGTAGATAGGTGATAAATTACTCCCATGAAACTACATAATACACTGTGTACTGTGTATACAAAATGTTCGAAAGTAACAATGGGTCCATTCTGGTGTTTCGGAAGAACACGGTCGAATGAATTACATGGTTCGTATGAGCTGTTTCGCAACTAGAGTAGAAGGTTTCATACAATCCATATTATAATTATATGTGTTTTGTTTGCTGAAACAATTTAACCTTGAAACCTTTGGAGATTTGCGTATTATCATTTGAACTTCTGTATATTTTTTTGGGTGTGTGTTTGATCATACCACATTATTCTAATTTAAGAAGCTATATATAGTATATTTTGAAAATTATTTCCCTAATACCCTCAAAAGATAAGTCTTTGAAATAAGGAACAGTTTGTATGGAGGTACAACTTTATTCTATTGCATGAGTTTTTTGAATTTTGAATTTGTTTAATACTTATCTTGTAAAATTAGTTTTAGTAAATCTCTTTTTTATTTTTTTACTGTACGTAACTAAAAAAACTACAAGGCCTATGAAGTAGATTTTTACTTCAATCAAAAGAGAATATGAAAATCTACCGGCAGAGTTTTTTATTATTATAATATTTTAATAACTATTTTTGCTATTTAAAAAAAACCGCTAATTTTACCTTTTTTGCACGATAAATGTTGTATATCACATATCAGGTGATATACAATATTTTTCGTGTTTCATACATTAGAAGGTAATTTAGTTTGCATTTTTGCGTATATCCGTATACCCAGGGTTTATAAGGGCCTTAAGTACATATAATATGACATATTCTTTTTGTAGTGGCAACACCAGAGTCGAAGCGCTGCGGTGTGTCAAGTTAAAACATTGATTGTTTTGAATATTTTCATACACATCCTGTTGGTAGGTAAATAACACAATATATTATAATATTATCTGATGTCATCGTGGTATGACCAACCTACGAATAAACAAAGTTTCGTAAGAAGTAAACTCAACGTGGATTAATGACTGCATCATACGCCTTATTCCAACAATGACCTGTAATTACAAAATAATCATGTTTTAGTACCTACATACATATAATGTATATAGGTACCGACTCATCTCTTGACACAGTTTAAAAACTCAAGTCAAGAGTGTTAAGTATTTCCCCGCAGACATCATAGCAAATTAATTATTTATCTTGGGAATTACAGATAATACAGATAGGTAAATTTTATAGTACCTATAGGTAAGTATTTTATTTTTATAAAAAGAATATATTTTTTATTAAAAAAAGTATATTCAACGTCCACGCGACAAAAAGCGGCAAGACTAGATAATTTTAATGCGTTATTCAGATTCAGGTAATTTTCGGTGGGAGTCTCAAAAGTATCTGCCCAAAACACGAGCACATTCTCTAAGGGAGGAATGGAAACAGATTTGTTTTACAGAGAAACACGAAGGTGAACTATCAGCGCCCTTGATATAGTCCGGAATCATTGAACGTCGGTCGGCCTTCGTGACAGTTGGTTAGGTATCTGACTGCTGATCCAAAGGTCCCGAGCTCGATTCCCGGTAGAGACACAGTTTTTAATTGTGTTTTCAGTTTGGATCTGTGCGACGATTAATAAGTCTATATGAATATGGCAACTTGTTATTGGGTGCAGAGTATAATATGTGCAGAGTATGCTATTACGGAGCGTGATGAGCGTTCACTCAGCGTCCTCGCCATTCACCATTTGACACAATTTGACAAATTCGTGTTATGATCAGCGTTGCCAATGCCAATTTTCCAGATTCCCCAAAATTCTAGAACGAATTCCCCAAATTGGGGAAATACAAAGTCCCGATTCCCCGCAAATTCCCCACATAATTATAATATCAAGAAAACACTAATATTCGCACTTTAAACACTTTACTCCAGTAACTCCATCATATCCATCAAGGCCAGGTAGAGTAGACCAGGTCCAGCATAGCGTGAACTCGCCATTCATCATTAATTGTTGTATTCGCACAAAGTTTTCAAACACTGGAAATACTTTCAGCACAGGCGTCAGTGATTTAATTTAAATTTATTGAGCTTTAGAAGGATTCACAATAGATATAATAGAAATAAAGAGTATCTCTAAAATCAAATTTCTTAACAATAAATAAATAAATAAAAAAAAAGAAAATGAATATGTCCTTGTTAAACAAGTACATATACATCTTCCTACGTTCCCTAAAATAAGCAAATAAATGCTTGTGCTATAGGTGAACGAAATCGGTCGAGGCAGGATTCGAACTCGCGACCACTGGATTACTAACCCAGCGCGCTAACCGCTCTGCCATCGACCCATCTGCCGACGTTAATTCATTATAAAAATCTTGGCCCATTTTCAAGAAATCTGTAATAGCTGAGCAGTGTACATTTTCATATTTTTTCAAATTTATAGACGTTTTAACAATGAATGGTAAAATGCTATAATCCCCACACTTTCCCCACAAAAAGCCGATCCCCACAAAATCCCCAATCGAGTTGAGATTCCCCGCATTTTGGGGAATTCCCCACAAATTAGCAACCCTGGTTATGATGTTGCCGTTGCAGTTCAGTGAACATTTGAAAAGCGAATGGAAAATTTCCCGCCATTTAACAAGATAAAATAGACTTATTATCCATAGACAAAGTGATGTCTTTGAGTAATTATAATCAATAATGGAAAATGATTGTTAATTTACAATATAGGATAGGTAAAATTTTTGTACATTTATTATAAACATTTCTGTAAAGTAAAAATATAAATAAACTAACGCTAAAATATTAATATTTTAATTTTTAATGTGAAAAAGGAATGAAATGTGTAATCAATAATACGTATACGATTTCACGTGTTTTACAATAATCGTTTTTTAATTAAAATATCTATTATAATGAGTTCTTTCGTTTAGAAACGCAGAATTAAATAATTTATTGTTAAGAATCCAGGATCTATGAAAGATTAAATTTGTAACATAATATTGAAATGAACAAATTCGAAATTTAAAATATTTTTTTTATATCGTTCGAGTATTTTGTCTAAAGACATAATATCAATAAAGTTAGGTACCCATTCCAAATTCAAACATCGTATGCTATTGCCATAACTCGAAAAAAACTATTTGAATTTTATGCAAAAAGTTTGAATTTGAATTTGATATCTACGTAGCCCTACACTGTAACTATGTATGTAAGCAAATATAAACAAAATCTAATATTTAATCTATGTTTAAGGACGGGCAATTATATATGTTTTTTGAATAATTAATCATGGTCAGTAATTTATGCATGGACTCCTTCAGACTTTTTTATGCGTAAACATAAATACATGCATTGGTGTTAATAAATATTATGATATTCGTTCTTTGTTTACTTAATATTCCAACGATTCAAAATTATCATAAAACGTCCTTGAGGTTATGTAAATAAATATATACTCTTCCTACTAAAACGATTATTGTAATGATATTTGGCATATAAGTAATAAATTGATAAAATGTTTATTTTTTAACATGTAAACAAAAATTACTTCAACTACATTCATACAAATTTATCATATTTTTCATTTTGAAAATAATAATACGTATTAATATTTTATTTGCAAATTACGGAATTTTTCCGAATGTTTTCTATTGTGTGTATTACGAGCATTAGAAAGTAATGTAAACTATCCCAATTTAAAATTTCCACTTACAGTTATCTTAAATAACTTATTGATCTGCAATTTAACTAAATTTATATTAATTAAAGGTATCAAGACTTAAAAATCATTAGCAACAATTTTGTCTTTTTCCATTTCGCACAATCAATCCGAATATTTTATTTATAATGCTATTGCACAATAAATTTAAAAAAAAAAAACGAGAGGGTTGTGGCCAACGCTATACTCCTCACTACAAAGTCACTCAACAAAATAATCGAATGAGTACTTTAGTCTATAATCGATAAAGTAGAATAAACACGCCGTACATAGTACGTAGTACACAGCACACACACAGATACATTGTGATGAAACTTACAGAATACAATCTCAGCAAAACCTTAAATATTGCGAATTCATAGCTCCCCATATATCCTCTTGGGGTAGTGAGGAGTAAATAAGCCACTTTCCTATTGTCTAGGTACGTATTTTTTTTGTTCATTTATTTATTTTTACATTTTCTTGTACATAATATAAACAAATATAATTTTACACTGGCGGGCTTATTGCCACTAGGCAATTTCTTCCAACCAACCAGAATTATAACTATCGTGTTCTTCGTTATTTATTTGAATTATGTACAAACAATTATAATACAAAAGCGGGTTTATTGTAAATGGTGATCTCTTCGTACCAATACAAGCAAAAAAATCTTTTAATTGATTTATAAAGACGTAAGAGAAGCAACAAAAATATGTCTTCATTAATAAACTAATCACAACAATTAATGAACAAAGTAAGAAAGTAAAAAAGTAAGAAAGCAAGTAAATTTGTGTTCTGTGCGTTCAAGTAATTCAGTGGATGCCGCTGGTTCAAATCTCGCTTCGATTGATTTCGTTTCGTTTACCTATAGCATAAGCATTTTTGCTTGATAATTTCAATTTTTTTTCGTTTACACAGTGGAAGTTCATAATTCCCACCACATTATTTTAGAAAGTTATATGTATGTGGATTTTTTTTTTGTGTCGGCAACAATCATAAACAAGAAAAAACTTTAAAGGTTGAATATTCTGCATATCGCTTCCTTTACGACCATAGTAACATAGGCAAATAAAAAATTGACTATTTAATGTTTTATTGTGTTATTTTCAATATTTTTGTAAATTATCTTTCAAATTTGGTGACGAATGTAACGTCGAAATATGTACTTTTTCGTTAGCAAATATTTGTTTATTTAAATGTCAGAAGTGCTTATTTACACGAATATAATATCTTTTCATGTATAACTTGAGATTATTCTGTTTAATTTTAATGTTTTTTGTATAGTTAAAAAGTAAAAAAATATATGGAAAATTGCCATATTATATTATTATATGAACAAAAAGATCGAACTACTGATTAAATGAACTACTAGCATTATCTATCGGAACGATCATATACTAATTTTTTGACACTATAAAATTAATATAATATTTGTTCAATATCAAAAAACGTACTTTTAATGAGCAAATTATTTGTTTATGTAAATATCAGATGTGCGTATTTACACGAATAAAATATATTTTCAAGTATAACTGAGAGTTTGAGTGAAAAACATGGTGATTGCTGCGTTTAATTTTAATGCTTTTCCTAATTTTAAATTAAGTATTCTATGAAAATTTCGCCATTTTTTCATGCAAAAATGTTCCATACATGCCATGATAACAATCGATGCCATGATAACAATCAAATTTAATAACAATATTTTAGTGCGTAGTGTAACATACATATATACAACAGCTATGTGAGTACCTATATATGATATGTATGGAAACGTATTTTTTTTTTGTACGTATTCATGTCGCAGGCCAAAAAAGGAAGTTTTCATGTTTTTAACTGTCTATGAATTATCTAGATTAACATACGAAACGACGCGGTAAGGAACGAAATCGAATGAAATGAAAAGAAACGGAACGGAATGGAACGGAACGGAACAAAACGAAAAGAAACGGAACGAAATGGGAGGGAACGGAATGGAACAAACGGATTATTTTTTATTATTTATATTTATTATTTTAATTCATTGATACACACAAATGACATGCTTCCATTCATAAGGTAATGCACACCCGCAAACTTGCCGCAGGTTATCCCACATCGTGGAATATAGTATGAATGAATGATTTTAGTATAATAAATAGTGTGAATGTTAAGAAATAAAATTGAAGGAATCGGGTCAGTCCATAATTAATTATTTCCTTATTTGTAAACATTTAGATACGTCTGTTTGTTTTTATTATTTAATATTATCTACGGTCTTATACGTCGTTCCCATTCTGTTATAATATTCGCTTTGTTGGGTATAATTAGTTCTACACGTGCTACGTGGACAAATGTTAAAATTTGAATAAGTATTCTTTTCTAATTAAAATTGTATTTGTGTAAATGACGGACTGGGTGACAGATCTATTATGTAATCCTCAGAGCCGCCTGCCATTGTTAATGTAATCCAACGACACGAATACCCATACCTTGTCCGAGTCGAGTTTTTTGATCTTATGAAATTAATTTAATTTATAAGAATACAAAAATAATATAAAGAGACTACAGTTTTATTCCATAAAGAAACGGAAAACTCCCCGACAATTGATATTAAATCGTTTACACAAAATTTATACACACTTTGAATAATTTAATTTATAAGAATACAAAAATAATATAAAGAGACTACAGTTTTATTCCATAAAGAAACGGAAAACTCCCCGACAATTGATATTAAATCGTTTACACAAAATTTATACACACTTTGAATAATTTAATTTATAAGAATACAAAAATAATATAAAGAGACTACAGTTTTATTCCATAAAGAAACGGAAAACTCCCCGACAATTGATATTAAATCGTTTACACAAAATTTATACACAGTTTGAATATTTTAAATTTTTTTTATTTTTAGTTCACTCACTAAAAAATCTATAATTATAGTTTTAAAATTTCTCAACCTACAGGTATATCACTCAAGAAACCAAAAAACAATGAATAATAAAAAATCACATTTTAAGAGTGATTTATATTTTGCAAAAAAAAAATAGTAGGTAGGTAGGTACCTAATATTGTGGACGGACGCAAAAAAACGTTTGTTAATATTTGTTATGGCAAAATATGATTTCATCATAACTATGGATAGTCTGTACTGCTGTCCTCGTTACCTGGTTTAAAAAATAATAATAACTGCTAAAATACCTAATTAGTTAGTTTAAACCCTGCCACTCCAATATGCGGCGACCACCATCGCCCTGACATTCGTCACAATTCGTCTCCAGGGATGCATCCTTCTCTCATCAGTGCAGGGCATATCAGAAGATGACTCTCATCTTGGGTTGCGCCGCGTCCCAGGTACGTATGATATCATCTTCGGTTAAGTACACCCATTTACGAGGCTCACTCTACATAATGTGACACCGACCCTCAATCACGTGGGTGCATCCACAGCCCCTCTCCAAGGATCCTCTGATCCTTGATCCGTATGGATCATTCAGTAGATCCTAGATTTGTCCGTTAAGAATTTTGTACGTTGGCGAGCATATTACAATTCGACAATTTCTTTCAAACCTATCCAGATTCCAGATACAATTTAAGATAACCATGTTAACAGTATAGAAAAATAAACCAACCCCGTGAGGGGCATGGCATAATGGTATGTTTATAAGTATGCATTTACAATTTATTTATTTATTTATTTATTTATTTATTTATTCATTTATTTATTTATTTATTTATTTATTTATTTATTTATTTATTTATTTATTTATTTATTTATTTATTTATTTATTTATTTATTTATTTATTTATTTATTTATTTATTTATTTATTTATTTATTTATTTATTTATTTATTTATTTATTTATTTATTTATTTATTTATTTATTTATTTATTTATTTATTTATTTATTTATTTATTTATTTATTTATTTATTTATTTATTTATTTATTTATTTTTTAAAGACACCAACAGAACATTGAAATATACACACACAAGTTAACACATGATACAAACACATAAGGTCTCCAATGCTCCAATGACAGGCGTCTGTCACATACTATTAAACATTAATTTAATTAAAAAAAAAACAATCATCGCTTAAAACGTACTTACATAAAATTTGCAGTAAAATAACACTGGTAACGGTGATAAAAAGAAACCTTTAATAGGGAGATAGATTATACAATAATAATGTCTACATAAAAATAACATTTACCGAGTACAAGATAATAATGTTGCCATCACTGCACAATGCGAGCGCAATCGGGTATTTAATATAGGTAGGGGAGGGTGGGGATCATTGGGCACGTTTTTACATTTTGAATTTTAGAATTTTTACTTTTATGAATAACTGAAATATTTTTCTTTTAATCATTAGTCCACACCTTTAGCTAGTATTTCCACGAAGACAGTATATAAACATCTTCTTTTATTTAAAAGTTATTATTATTTTTCTAAAGCAATTCAAAAGTGCCCAAACCTCCCTGGGGTAGGGATGTTTGGGCACACCATAGGGAGGTTTGGGCACCATGCTCACTAAACCTTCTTTTAAGCAACACATTTGTACATATTTTAATTGTTATTGTTAAGGAATGTAATAAACACACAAACCATAAGAAAATAATTATTTATTTGCAAGTAAAAAGCTATATAAAAAGAAAAAATGATTGACATAACTAAAAAAAAAATGTATGTATTTAAAAAAAATTTCGGAAGTCATCCATCCTGATTGATGAGCAGCACCATCAGATCCCGTAGGGGCATTATTCAACATATATGTTTTGAAATTTACCGTTGGAAATATAAAAAAAAGGTGGAATAATATTCTCAATTGCATTAGGTCCGCAACATACTGTAATCAATGTACCCCGTTCCGCAGATGTCATCAAACCTACTTGCTTTGCTCCTTTAACTGCTATAACATTTTGCGTTTTTTGAGTAGTAGTTAGCCCAGTTTCGTTCATGTTATAAATTGATTCAGGCCCAAAATTGTACCGTCCATACAAATCTTTGAGAGTGCGAAAAAAATCTTCAACATTGGTTCTGTTGAAGCTAGTCGCTCTTGTTAGGCTGGTAGCTTCTGGAGTCCTAACGGATAACTGAGGGTGTCTGTATAGAAATCCACGTAACCAATCTTTGGAAGCTAAGTTGTTTTTCGCCCAGTTCTCGGGTATTTTTTTTTTCAAAGCAATAGCATAACTGTACGCTAATTCACGGGCTTGTATCTTAGAAAGACCGTAATTTAATTTGGATGATATTGAAATATATTCTTCAATTTTGATTTCCTCCTCTGTGTTGAAAATTTGTTTAGATGTATATTTATTAGGAAAAGCTTTATTTACATCTCCCTTTTTTAAATATCTTTGTAGAGTTGATCTAGGAATATTATATTTAATGGCTGTTGGTTTAATTTCAGCCCCTGTTTTTACTTCTTTCACAGCAGCTCTATCAATAACACTTTTCTGTATCATTTGCCTTTTCCCCATATTTTTATATTGAAACGGCATTTTCTAAAAAAAAAATATATAAGAGAGGGAGCTTTGGGCATGCCTAATCCTCCCTCAAAACACAGTGCCCAATGATCCCTATCACTCATTATTTTAAATATACCCTCGTTATTTTTTACGTTAGGAATTATTAATATCGTTTATTTACAACAAAGAACTTAAATGGTTAATTATTCAAATAATATAATTAAAATACGTACCTCTTTATAAAATCCTACGTAAAAATTGTAACAAAAACTCGTAAAATATTTCGTTTTTTAACACGAAAACATGCAACGACTTGTAGCGTTTTTATGTAACATAACTGATAGTTGATTTGACGTTTGTTGGTGTTGCTAGTGAATAAAATAATGAAAACGAGAGAAAAAATTGCCATTAACTCTATATATTTTCAGATACTTAGGGGTGGCCAATCCTCCCTACTGCCCAATGATCCCCACTCTCCCCTACATGGCGACATAGCATTGGCCATCATAAAACGTCGCAGACAATGTTCCGAATTCGGCAAAACAAAATGTTCCCATTTATATAATTGGAACCATATGGATATTTTGCATTTTTTACTTACTTTTAAAGGGATCGCGCATTCAAAAGATTTTGAAAAACACTGCTATATGTTAATTATAATAATATATATGTTAATATAGACTCGTTTATTCGTATAAGTAAAATTTGACATGACCATGTAGGTAATCATTAATTTATTGATATTGTTTTGTTTCGGAACTGTCGAGCGGAAATAAAAAAATATAATTAGAAACATGCCTAGACATGCAATACTGACAATGCACTATTGAATAAACACACACTAGTGTTTGACTATAATTACACATACTATAATCACAATACTGCGTTTCATTTAAAAGTGCTCTGTTTTTTTATTTAACAATATTGTACTTTAACACGTTTACCTGCTCTTTTTAATAATTTATAGATCTCATTTCTGCGAAACAAATGCACGCTTTCAATGTTACTAGGTATTTCCCTACATGATCATTATGATAAGTGATTATTTAATCATAATAATTAATATCACATCACACCAGCCTATATACCGTGTAATGTATCATGCCTAATAGACTGGTCATTTTTTATACGGTAATACTATTATTAGATGTATTCATTAACACAAAGAGTAGGTAGGTATATCAACTTACGGATAATTAAAATTGCATTGTAGAAGAGTGACACTATGAACGGACTAAATTAATTGATTTAATTTCATTGTAATTACTGTTAGAATGATATGATAAAAAATGACAGTGTGATGGAATGATAATATAAAAAATGGCAATATGATAGAATGATATAATCAAAAAATTACAATATGTTAGAATGATATGATAAAAAATTACAATGTGATGGAATGATAATATAAAAAATGGCAATATAATAGAATGATATAATCAAAAAATGACGATGTGATTGAATGATATAATTAAAAAATGTCAATATGTTACAATGATATGATAAAAAATGACAATGTGATGGAATGATATAATCAAAAAATGACAGTGTGATGGAATGATAATATAAAAAATGGCAATATGATAGAATGATATAATCAAAAAATTACAGTGTGATGGAATGATAATATAAAAAATGGCAATATAATATGTAGAATGATATAATCAAAAAATGACGATGTGATTGAATGATATAATCAAAAAATTACAATATGTTAGAATGATATGATAAAAAATTACAATGTGATGGAATGATAATATAAAAAATGGCAATATAATAGAATGATATAATCAAAAAATGACGATGTGATTGAATGATATAATTAAAAAATGTCAATATGTTACAATGATATGATAAAAAATGACAATGTGATGGAATGATATAATCAAAAAATGACAGTGTGATGGAATGATAATATAAAAAATGGCAATATGATAGAATGATATAATCAAAAAATTACAATGTGATGGAATGATAATATAAAAAATGGCAATATAATAGAATGATATAATCAAAAAATGACGATGTGATTGAATGATATAATTAAAACATGTCAATATGTTACAATGATATGATAAAAAATGACAATGTGATGGAATGATATAATCAATAAATGGCAATATAATAGAATGATATAATCAAAAAATGACGATGTGATTGAATGATATAATTAAAAAATTTTAATATGTTACAATGATATGATAAAAAATGACAATGTGATGGAATGATATAATCAAAAAATGACAGTGTGATGGAATGATAATATAAAAAATGGCAATATGATAGAATGATATAATCAAAAAATGACAGTGTGATGGAATGATAATATAAAAAATGGCAATATAATATGTAGAATGATATAATCAAAAAATGACGATGTGATTGAATGATATAATCAAAAAATGTCAATATGTTACAATGATATGATAAAAAATGACAATGTGATGGAATAATAAAAAAAAATGTCAATATGATAGAAGGATAAAAAATGACGATGTGATTGAATCAAAAAATGACGATGCGATAGAATGATATAATCAAAAAATGACGATGTGATAGAATCAAAAAATGACGATGTGAAAGAATGATATAATCAAAAAATGACGATGTGATTGAATAAAAAAATGATGATGTGAAAGAATGATATAATCAAAAAATGACGATGTGATTGAATAAAAAAATGATGATGTGAAAGAATGATATAATCAAAAAATGACGATGTGATTGAATAAAAAAATGATGATGTGAAAGAATGATATAATCAAAAAATGACGATGTGATTGAATAAAAAAATGATGATGTGAAAGAATGATATAATCAAAAAATGACGATGTGATAGAATCAAAAAAATCAAAAATTCACACTCGTGCAGCAAAAATATGAATGCTGATAGTATTCATATTAACAGAAATGCCTGCTTCTGATTGGTCGAAAAAAATTACCTCATATTACTCCAAAGTTGTATAAGGTAATTTTAAAATATTTTTTTTTTAAATTATAATCGACGCCACTGATCTGCTCGCTATGTGGTATTGAAAATGAAAGTGTGTGTGTGTATTAAAACAAAAGTATATGGAGACTTCGGGTACCTACACAAGACATGATGGAAGAAAAAAACTGACATGTCGTGATGAATAACGGAACTTAATAATTTATACAACACTACTTGTTCATAAACTTCAATACAGTTTAATTTATTAACATATAACAAAGATTATAATAACTTCTTTTTATAGCAATATTATATTTATAATTGAAAAAAAAACAGGATGTGATGTAGTTAAAATTCATTTGACTTAACCATGCATGCGTCACTAGACATTTTGCAATTTAAATATTGTCCTTAATGTATGCGCTTCTCTCATACAAAGTCAGGGCTTGTTCTGGGAGCTGCAGCACCCAACGCACTAAATTTTAAATGTAATCTTGTGCTATGGCGTTTTTTTTTGTAAATCATATTCTGCGCTGTTTAGTAAAAACACATTTATTACCAAAACACAAATGTGTCAGAATCGCAGGCCAAGTTTACAAATATCTTTTGTTGTGATCAGGGTTTTTAATTAAAACTGCCAACACATAATCTAAATCATGTTTATTCCAGCTAGTGATAGATGCAACCATCTATCTCTACATCTCTTTTCTATGGATGTAACTGACAACTCTTTACAAAGATATAAAATCATAGATGAAAATATCAACACTTTTTTTATGTATGTATGTATTTTTTCAAATATTGGAGATAGAAACATGTCACAGATATCACAAATACCGTACGTTCTAATATATTTTTTAATTGTATATACGCAAACATTGGATTTTTCCCCTATCGGGAGTCAAATGATATTTTTATTGACAATAACACATTTATAAGGACTGTTGCTTTCATTCTTTACAAATAAACTAATTTCTCAATAGATGGCGTTAAAAAAAATATATTATGGGGAAATGTTTACCTACACATTATTCAAATATATTATAGAACTTTCAAAAATTACATTGATAAGGGAATTCAAAAAAGGCATAAGTAATTGTTGAACGTTGCGCAAGCTCATAAAGTGGTCACGTAAACCAGTCGATGACAGGTCGTTAGCCCTGTAGGTGCCTGAGTTCCTGGTTTTTCTATAATATCCCAACTTCGTCAATAAAAATACCGTCAACGTTTTTAGTGAAAGGTGATAGAGTTGACACTCGAAAAGGTAGTAAGGAATTGACTAGGGGGGCAAGTCTGGTCCGACCGGTGAAATCAAAACCCTAGTGATTACCCATATCATGGATATATTTATCATATGGACTTCTGTGACTTCTAAAGATATTATAGAATTCCATATAATAATTATATCCATGATATGGGTAATCGTGAGGGTTTTGATTTCGCCCATTGGACCAGACTTGTCCCCCAGATTTGTGTTGGGATCATGCTGAAAATCAGTTGCTGGGGGCTTGTCCTCTTGCAAAATATCTGAGCATGGTCCTTTTGAGACGAAATGTTGTTTAATACGTTAATATTTGTTGTCAATGAACTGTTATTTGTAAACTTCTTAGTAAATGTATTACTATTTATCTTGTTAGAATAGAACATTTGAATTAGAATAATTACCTAGATTGAAAATCACATATACGTTACAAGTAAAATACTTAGCTAAATAGGGATTGGTCAATAAATACATAGTCTCAACCAATCAGGACAAAGCAAATTAAACAGTTTATTTGTATTGCTTTTCATAATATGACCAATCACTAGTTTCAAATGACCAATCACTAGAACCACTTTATTCTCCTCCTACATAATTTATTTATAAATATAAGTAAAAATAGTCATAAGCTCGTAAATGCCCTAACAGAGCGAAATAGGCCTATCGCATAAATTAAATTCTAGAAAATTAAAACTTCGTCAATTATTAAGTAAAATACTTATTTAGTATATTTCAGTAGACATTTTTGATGTGATAATGTATTCATTTTTTAAATAAAATGACAATAAACTAAAAATAATTCTAATGGATTCAATCGGTTTTCATACATTTTTCTCGTATTTAATGTTAAAAACACCCACCGAAGTTCAATATTTGAACCACGTTCATAAATAACACTGATTTAATCGTGCTGGAAATCGAAGAGCGAAACGATAATCATATGAAAAAGACCAAGTTTCTAAGGACGTAAATTTGGATTGATATTTACCACGATAAAACGAAGACGCTTCAAAAGTTATCCATTCTTCAAAACTTAAATTAAATTAGAGTATTTCCGGAAGGTCAGATTTAGCAGTAGGTACCTACTGCCGAGGTCTGGAGTCAAGGATACGGTGACCTTTACCCATTATCGAAGGCTAATAACTGCCAGAGAATCTTGGTACCAGAAACGAAGCAGACGTCATCACTACAGAATTGTGTAAGGGCTGTCAAATACGAAATATATACAATAAATAATTTATAACTAGTTGCATGTAACACATGAGATCCAACTGTCGATAGCGATAGTATGTATAGTTGAAGAATATGTACCAAACTATAAACCCATAAATACAAATTATTTATTATTTTATGATATTTAGTTTTCTATACAACACATGTACCTAGGTAGTCAAGATAGGATAGTATGGAGGTCAGTCTTTTTTTCCTACCCGGAATATGAAAACAGCATGATGGTATAATATGTATATTGTATGTTTAGAGATGAAGTATCAAACTATTAAGTCTTCTTTGATATTGTGTATAGGTGACTACCATACAAATTGTATGAAGCGATGTCGTCACTAAATTCAATTTTTATAAAAATTGTTAAAAAAATTTGAGATGTACTGCTACAATGTTTGTATTTTTTATATAAAATTAAAATATCTAGTTGGGATGTTTCGGCTTTTTTCGATATTTAAAAAAAAATGGAAATATAGGCAGTTAAACTCATAAATTTATCATAAAAAAAATACTTTTCTTAATAAAAAATGTTTGATAAACCCTGGAATTTTTTTGAAAAAACTAATTTGAGATTTTGTATTTGTCTATGTTTATACCAATTTTCAGCGTTCTAGCTTTTATGGTTTCTGAGATATAGGGAAAAATAAAAAAAATTCAAAAGTTGATAACCCCTGACTGAAACAAAAATTCAAAATTCCGAGTATAAAAGTTTTGTAGGCCTGTAACTGTTTATATATTCTGAAATTTTAGGCTCTGTAAATTGAGCGGATCAAAAGTTATAAGGGGGGGACGGACACACACACACACAGACATACACACACACACACACAGACACACACACACACACACACACAGACACACGAAATGTTCTACTCCGAATTCTGAGTAAATCCGTGTATGGAACATATATGCTGCGAAGCCTCTAAGTTGGTGTTTTTTGACTTCAAAGTTGGAAAAGCCGTGAAAAAAGTAGACCTCTCCATACAATTCTCGCGTATTCTGGCTTGATACATTGTCGATATGTTAAGAGAACAAAGTTCTCCTGAACAAATCGACAGTTGGAAAAGAAACCGCCCATAACTAAATGTCCATACAAAAAATATGAATAGTTAATATCAATCTATGACGAGTATCTTAATCGGGCTTCGTGGCACAGTTGATTAGACATCTGACTCCTGAGCAAAAGGTCCTGGGTTCGATTTCCGGTGGAGAAACAGTTTTTAATTGCGTTTTCGGTCATGGGGGGGGGCAAGTCTGGTCCAACCTGCGAAATCAAAACCCTCGTGATTATCATGGTTATAATTATCATATGGAGTTCTATGACATCTAAAGATATTATAGAACTCCATATAATATTATAGATAATATCTGTAATTATGGGTTATAGTGAGGCTTTTGATTTCTCTAGTTGGACCAGACTCACCCCCCTGATCTTTTCGACGATAAATATCATAAATATCTCTTTTCTATGTATTATCATTGCTTTTGGGCAAAATAACATCTCACATAGTTCTGCAATTAATTTCACCACCCGTTCTGAATGTAGTACATTTTTAAGTGTGACAAGGCTGGGTGTTTGAATATACACGAGTATATCTTGTTCCCATTTAGAAGTTAATGCAAACCCGTACACCTGTCGCTGGTTACCTCACATTGTGGTGGTACCTATGCCGTGATTGAATGTACCTATGTATAAATATAGAAATCAAATACTATTTATCAAATAATGTACCAACATTAAATTGATGATTATATGAAAAGAATACTATTTTTGTATATTAGGTTTATAATATACAAAAATACTAGTCCTGTCGGTGTACCTATAATTATTTACTTCTGTACATAAAAAAAATGTTGGATCTGTATGTTTTATTTTATTTTTTACTAGGTATTATTAACTAGATTTCTAATTATAATTCCGTCTTTTCAGCCCCTTCAGTCCCTTTCATCCCTCCAGACTCTTCCTCCTCCACGTTAAATGAATTCCAATTAGAGCATTTTTAAAAAAAAACTTGTGTGAGATGAATAAACAAATTCTGAAATTTTGGGTTCTGTAAATTGAGCGGATCAAAAGTAAAAGTGAGGGACACACACAGGCACACTAAATGTTCTACTCCGAATTCTGAGTAAAACCGTATATAGAACATATATGCTGCGAAGACTCTAAACCGTGAAAAATATAGACGCTACGCTGCATACAAATCTCGCGAATACAATTATTTTGTACAAATCGACAGTTGGATAATGCAACAACCTTCTCGTGTGTATGCTGAACAAATTCCCAAAGTTTCATCGCAATCGGATGGACGGTATAGAATTCTATCGGCCACATACATACATATATAACAAAATCCATGTTTTATATTTTTTTATTTTAATGAATGAATATGTCCTTGAAACAAGTACATATAATATACATCCTCATACATTCATTACATTATGTTGTCTTATATGTGTTGATGCCCTGCAAATAATTCAATATTTTTTTGTTAATTTATTAAGATTAATTTTAAAAACGATGATCATATTATATCGCAGTGTGTCAACCCTAAATTATTAGCTTAGCAACTTAGGTTAGGGAGCCTATTGGCATTTGCAATAAATATGATTTACTGATACTGTTATGGATGTCAAATATTAATGGCATCTATAAAATGTATACCTACCTTAAACAATCATTGGTTCATTAAAGTGTAACTATTTATATGTTGCGAAGAGTTATGAAACACAATAAAGCATGACAAGTGCATAATAAAAAATAATAATATTTAATGTAACTACCTACCAATTGTTTATAATTTCCTCAATGCGATATCCGTTAAAGAAACCTGTGATAAGCCATACAATGACAACTTACCGTCGGTCATGGTATTATCAGTCCTGCCCCCCTAGACAACATGCCATTAAAGCTAAGCGTTATATCGCTAAGCGATAGAAATGTATGAAATTTGTGACTGTCACGTGTTGTCATAGCGACCAATTTCATACATTTACTATCGCTTAGCGATATAACGCTTAGCTTAAATGACACGTTGTCTAGGCCCCCAGCCCCCCTAGACAACATGTCATTAAAGCTAAGCGTTATATCGCTAAGCGATAGAAATGTATGAAATTGGTGGCTGTCACGTGATGTCATAGCCACCAATTCCATACATTTACTATCGCTTAGCGATATAACGCTTAGCTTAAATGGCATGTTGTCTAGGGGGGCTGATGAAGTAGCGGTCGCTAGGAAATCGGTCATTTCATATAACTTATTCGTGACTTAGACAAATTGAATTAACTGACGAGAGAAGTAGAGACGAAGTGGAATATTATATGAGAAACGCTAAATCAAGGCACCTACAGGGCTCACGACCTGTCATCGGCTGATTTACACGATCACTTTATGCGCTTGCGCAACGTTCACCGATTATGCCTTTATATTGAGTTTCCTATCAATCCAATTTTTGCAAGTTCTATATATGTTATTCATAAAATTCCTTTCATTTGAAAAATAAGCTGAAATATCATCGCCATATATGAATTGACGAAGAAACTTTTGTGCAACGCCAATAAATTTGCTATAAGAATATCATTGCCAACGACAGGGAAAAAATCCAATGTTTGCGTATATGCAGATATAAAAATCCAATGTTTGCGTATATGCAGATATAAAAATCCAATGTTTGCGTATATGCAGATATAAAAATCCAATGTTTGCGTATATGCAGATATAAAAATCCAATGTTTGCGTATATGCAGATATAAAAATCCAATGTTTGCGTATATGCAGATATAAAAATCCAATGTTTGCGTATATGCAGATATAAAAATCCAATGTTTGCGTATATGCAGATATAAAAATCCAATGTTTGCGTATATGCAGATATAAAAATCCAATGTTTGCGTATATGCAGATATAAAAATCCAATGTTTGCGTATATGCAGATATAAAAATCCAATGTTTGCGTATATGCAGATATAAAAAATATTCGAATTATAATTCACTTAATCAGATAGGTAATTAATATATCTATCAAAGAATTATGACCTTTTTATTAAAGTGGGTACCTACCTATAAATACATTTTGTTTATGTTATTTCTTTATATTTTGCAATTTCTTCAACATTCATTTATTATTAAAATAAGCAGACTGATATGACTGATGCCTAAACCATAGATATTATCTTGATCACTAGAGATTGTTTAACACACAGGACATTTTACCAATGTCGTATGAACTGTCAAAGTTGACATTAAACGCGAAAATATTCTACACAAATAATAATAAGTAATAAAAATAGTAATTATCATACAATTACTTAAATAATATGTTGAGAAATCTAATTTGTTTGAAATATGTGATCAAATGCGAGTACATAATAATCTTTTTCCTAACCTCAAAGGTGCTGATAAAATTATTCCTGCAACCAATTTATCTTCAAATTATAAAGTATAATTTTCAGTTAGGTTTAGTTAGTCTTTAATTATAATAATGACTCGCGTGAGCGAGTTGCTTTATAAATTAAATAGAAATTGGTTGCAGGAAGATTTTTATCAACACCTTTGACATTTGAGGTTAGGAATAAGTTTATTATGTATTTGTCAAGCCATGATCACATTTTTCAAATAAATTATATATGTCAACATATTTTTATCTACTTTTATGATTTAGAACACTACCTATTTATTATTTAATGTTTAAATTTGACAGCTCATTCGACATTGGTAAAATGACCTGTGCGTTTACTAAGCTCTAGTAAAAGTTCTTACGATTATTGCTGTATTGTATATTGAGTGTTGTATCGCCTTTTGCCTAAAATTTGTACGTACCTACATATACGTATACTTCAAAATTATAGTTATATATGACTAGGATACTTATGTATGCATATATACACAACAGGATTATCCAAATAGGTATATTAGGTGATTAGTTAAAAGTTCATCATAAGGTACCCAGTCGTACTTTGATTCGTACACGCAAGTTTTATAGCTGTTGCGAATATACATGTACTTACTTACATAATATATAGGTACACTATCTCCCTTGTTACCTGCAAAGCATGCAAAATATTCCACAACATATCTTCAAAATCACGTTTTTCGAAATTTAATGTCAGTAGGTAATATCGTAATATGTAATTTATTTATTTCTAATTTTTTGACTGCTAATTCGTGATGAATTCCATTCTCAATTAGGTATATAAAATTACTTAAAAATAAGTAAAACACACTTTTCTAACTTTTTTCCACTAATTTAAAAATATTGACCACTGACGCGTTTCACTCAAAGAGCATCTACTGAACGCGTTTTGCTCTTTGAGCGAAACGCGTCAGTGGTCAATATTTTTAAATTAGTGGAAAAAAGTTTAAAAATTGTGTTTTTACTTATTTTGAAGTAATTTTATATACCTAATTATAATATATTTGTTTGTATTGTGTACAAAAAGATTAAATAAATAAATAATTACATTAATATCCTCTATTTAGTCCTGCTATATCATTCAGTACGAAACATTTTGTCTCAAAAAAGTTTTGGTATAGGGTCTTATTAGGTAAGTACTGGATTCACAAGTTATTGCCATTATTTTTTATTTTTACTTGGAAGCAGGTTCCGTGAACGGGGGGGCTAATCATGACACATTCTTAACACGTTCTTATCTTGCCTTAATCTTAAAAAATGTATAAATTAGTACTTAATGATAATAATTGATAATCTATTGTCAATCTTACTCTTCATTGAATCATAAAAATTTGTTAAGCTCAATTTAAAGTATGAAATTTCATTAATTGTTGTATAAATTAATATAATTATTCAATTAATTTTATTCTCAAAAATTTCTAAAGTCTAATATTAATTTAGTTTAATTCATATTAAGATAATTTTATAAGAACAAATTTTATAATTTTATAAGTTTATTGTAGTCTATGGCATGTCGTATTATTTCAGGGAATAAAAACTTTTTCGTCTTTTCAAAATAGGATTTGTTGCGTTGTTAAAAGTTTAACCTATAAAATACTAAATTATGGATTTTTTTTCTTAATATGCTATTCGCAATTGTATGGTTATTTAGAGCCTACCGCCGTAGTATACTGTTGGTTAGCCTGGCTTGGCTTCTTTAAATTCATTTTTCACACAATTCTTGCTTTCCTGGACTCGAAACACCGGTTAGTTGGAAGAAATTGCCATATGGCAATAAACTCGCCAGTTGCGCAGAGTACAAGGAAGTATTTATTTTTATTATCCTAAATGTTGTCCACAAAAACTTTAAATGCAGTTCAGTGAAGCATTTTTATATTATATTTGATTTTGAAATACCTAACAGATCATTGAGAGACGATAGTCGAGGAATAGTGTTGTGATATTTCAGGGTTAGGGTTGAAGGTTGGATGGAATCGATGGTATTTTGGAGCACTTCTTACAGAGGTAGGTACCCGGAGACGTCTCCGAAGGGTACACCACTTACCTCAAACTACGTAATACCTTTACCTTATTTTTAACATGCTTCAAAAATCATATTATCTGATCTTTTACCATTTCACTAGCTATTCGTGCATGAAATCGTACATATCACTAACACTACATAATATAAGCTAATTTAGAATATGCCATTCAATAAATTTTTTTGAGTAATTGTAAAAAACAACATCTGATTCAAAATGACATGAATTTTAATTCTACCTATCTATGAATAGATATTCAAAAAATTTACTCTTAAATCAAGCTAGGTATTTTCTTAATTTTTCCAATTTCGAACACATCCTCAAAATAGAAATTGAGATTTATGTATCCACGTGAAATCGTTAGATAAATATATTTTATCGACCAAATTTTCTTGGACTACGATTTTTACAAAATAAAATTATAATTTATCCGGCTGTAGGTACCTAGGTACTTCTGAACTTGAACTGTCGCCATTACTAATCTATTACATTGCACTTAACTTTAAAGTACCTATATCAAAGTAATTAATTAATTATATTATTGTTTGTAGGTACTTGAGTAAATCTGTATATCTAATCTGAAGTGCATTGATGACTTTGTGTAAAAATTGATGTTTACTTTTTGACTTTGATTAATCAATTAAACCTTTCATTTCATAACCTTCATAAGTTTATTCAGAAACGGAACTACGATAAAAACTTAAGCGCCGATAGACAATTAGAATTAGTGATGAGCGAAACCGGTCTTTGTATTATACTTTATGCAAGTCCATGATTATGACTGCAAGGATCAATGTAAAACGAAGACCGATACATAAGCGGTTATTCAAGACCATGACACCCGTATTGAAAGACAAATAATATGAGGATTGAGGAGTCCCAAGGCCACTATTTTTCTCTTTAATTGAACTAATAAATCATTAAACAACAATCATACAATATTATTTCAAATTATGTTACCAGTAAACTCGACATTACTTATTAATATTAAAGTTGAGGCCTGAGGCCTCCTTAATCTTCATACCTATTTGTCTCTAAATACAGGTGTTAGTCTTGTAAGACTTTGATTCATAAGTCTTATAAAATATCCTTATTTATTTTAATAATTAAATAAAATATGGAATAGTCGTCAATATTACGTCGTCTATCTCACTAAACATATTCAAGAAAAGGCTAAAGCAAAAATATTTATCTGACAACACCTGATTATATCTTCTTATCCTCTTCCTTTCCTTATCCTTTAGTTTTCCTATCATTGCTATGAATTGTTCTTATATGCTATCTTGTTTGTTTTTTTTTTACTTTTTCTTCTGCTATCTTGTTTGTTATTTTTTTACTTTTTCTTCTGCTATCTTTATTTTTTTTGTAATGTGATTAAATTATTGCCATAGTGCACACACTGTTTTGTATATTTAATATTTACTCTGGTTGGTTGGAAGAAATTTCCATCAGGCAATAAGACTGCCAGTGTACTAATTATAATATGTACAGGAAGATTCAAATAAAAAATAAAAATCTATCTTACTACTGACGAAACATTGTGAAATGATGGATTGAGATTGAGAACTGAGATCTGAAATGATTATTTAATGAGAGCAATGAAACATATAGAAGTATGTATTTAGTCGATTGTAAAAAACGATTGCAAAATTCAAGAACGGACAGACATATTAAGTTCATTTATTTATTTATCGTATGGGACATCATATCTTAGAGGTCATATTTTAACACAAAGTTCAGACATTAGTTGATCAAAAGGTAATAAAAAATATTTGATATAAATATAAACGCACGAAATAAAAAAATCATAGTAATAATTGACTTATACAGTTTTAACACCAAAACCTTACCTGTGAATGCAAGACTAAGATACATTGACATTTGCCCATCACTAATTAAAATATCTAAATTAGGTAAATGAAAAAAAAAATTATTACTTTTTTATTTTATTATATAAAAACAAAATGGCTTTGTTTAATGTCGTACGGTGAAACATAATTAATATAATAATAGATAACAATCTTATACGGTTAAATGTAATAATAGTTCCGACGTCACCATTATCATGTCAGCTTTCTATATTATATGGTCTTGTTTGGAAATTGTTTGCGAATTGCAAAATATAATACCTACTTTATGGGATCTCTTGTATCAATACGCGAAATCTCCAAGTCGCTTTCTTTCTTTTCAACTTTCCATCGCGTAAATAACAAGTACTTGTGTATGTATATTATACTGTCTATTTATGTATTATATCACGTCGTGTCCCATCTAATGTGATAGTCATATTATAATATTATATTGTAGTGGTATCAATATGAACTGACGACTGACGAAAAGGATAGTAAAATTAATCCGCATTAGTGTTGTCACTGATAACTGATAACAACAGTGTTCTCATTGTTGTCCCATCCCTAAGGCGGATTAGTTTTATAACCCCAGAATCCTCAATTCATACTGATACTACTTTAGCATAAAAACAACTAACGCTTTTGACACAGTACCTACCTGTTATTTGCCCGAGAAGCAATATTAAATAAATAAATAAATGATAATATTTTAATAAATGATAATATTTAGTCAATATTTTATGATAAAAAGTAGTCGATATTTTACGATAAAAAGTAGCCGATATTTTATGATGCATTACTGTTGGTTTGTGGTTTTACTCACAATTTTGTCTCGTAATGAACATCGTTAATCTACTCAAGAGTTGCATGACTCATGACATAACAAGATGTATGTACGTGAGAAAATCTCTATAGAATAGTAATTATTTAAGTAATGACAGGTAATGAAGATGTACCTACCGTGGATTATATTCATTACAGTAATTCTAGCAGGCAAAAAAGTGTAGAATAATTTCATGTGATAATATTATTAGAAAACGATTTTTTTTACCACGTATTAATAATATCTATAAAAATATTTGATATGATTTGATTATATATTATCACACCTTTTCGTATAAAATAATACATTAAACGTACCTATAGGTGATTATATTTCATTCAATAAATCTTTCAAAATGCTCTGCGTTCAGAATAATAATGTTTTTGATTTTCATTTAAAAAATACAACAAAAATTATTTTTTGTTCCAGCTTTGGGCACGATCAACGAACTGCCCTTCCATCTGGAGTCGTTTCTGACATGCGCCGGCTTCTTCGCCATGTACTTTGTTGAGGAAGCAGTACACTTATACCTTCACAAGAGAGCCCATCGCGTGTCCCAGCCTCCTCCAGACTCGGCCCTCGTGCGATCGCTCTCCATCAGGAGAAGTCACAACAACAACTGCCACCCGGAATACGGCAGCAAACCACTGGAGAAGCAGCAGCTACCAGACGCCATATCGACCATCCACACGGAAGCGAGACACATAGACCACAGCCACAATCACTCCAACTACAAACACGACCATCACCATTCTCACAGTCACATGCCATTACCGGACGTAGACGACGATCCAGTCATCGCATCTCTGAGGGGGCTCCTCATAGTCCTGGCTCTCTCCGTCCACGAGCTGTTCGAAGGTCTCGCAGTGGGACTGGAGTCCTCGGCCGGGAACGTCTGGTACATGTTTGGAGCTGTCTCGGCGCACAAGCTCGTCATAGCGTTCTGTGTCGGAGTAGAGCTGGTCACGGTCAGGACAAAGACCGCACTGTCTTTCATATACATCATGACTTTTGCTATTGTGTCTCCGATCGGTATCGGCATCGGTATCGGACTTGCTGGAGGGGCAGGTGCCGCCGCCAGTGGACTCCCTTCTGTAATACTCCAGGGCTTAGCCAGTGGGACTCTGCTGTACGTCGTGTTCTTTGAGATCTTGCAGCGCGATCGATCTGGATTTTTGCAATTCTGCTCGGCGCTCGTTGGGTTCATAGTCATGTTTGGAATGCAATTCTTAAGTAAGTATCTATTTCATTATTTTTTTTTTGAATGATAGAATTATACTAGTTGCATGTAACACATGAAATCCAACTGTCGATGGCGATAGTATGTGTGGTTGAAGAATACGTACCAAACTATGAAAACCTTAAATTTAAAAAGACATTTTGCTTTCTTATACAAAACAAAACATGTTTGATAGTGTGGAGTTCAGTCCTTTCGTCCTACCCAGAATAGGTAAACAGCTTGATTGTATGGATGAACGTATGAAGATTAATTATCAAACTATAAGAATCCCCGTAGATATTGTGTATACAAATTGTATGAAAAGATGTGGTCACTACAATTTTAGCAAAAATTGTCATAAATAGTTTATACTGCTACAATGTGTATATTTTTTTAGAAAATTAAAAAATCTACATGTGGTTTTTCGATATTTTTGGAATTACTGGAAATATAGGCAGTTATACACATAAATTTGTCATAAAAATATCTTATTTAATAAAAAAAAGATAATTGAGAAACACTGGAACTTCTCATAAAAATAATTTGAGATAGCATATTTGTCTATATGTATGCAAATTTTCAGCATTCTGTCTATTATGGTTTTTGAGATATGTGGAAATACAAAAAAATCAAATGTTGATAGCTCCCCTTATTGGAACAAAAGTTCGAAATTAGAAAATTGGAGTATGAAAGTTTTGTAGGCCTAAAATTTTCTCTGACGTCTAAAATTTTGGGCTGTGTATGAAAAGCGGGTCAAAAGTTATAAGAGGACCACATAAAATTTTCTACTTCGAATTCTAAGTTCATCCATGTAATATCATATAACATAATATATGCTGCGAAGCTTCTAAGTTGGTTTTTTTTACTTCAAAATAGTAAAATCCATGCAGTCCACTACACCATAAAAATTCATTCACCCATGGGACTAAAGTTAAGTAGGTATGTACTGTCGTTTTTTTAAGGGAACTAAATTCTCTTGATCAAATTGACAGTTGAATTATGAATTGAATAACGCTCCTTCATTGAGTTTATGTCCTTAATTAAATAAAAAGTATATTTGCTACGTTTCAATAATTGAGCTGAAACAATAGTGTATAATAAGCTTAATCTCAAGAAACACTGTTCTAAAAGCCACACATAGATTTACATTATAATATGCAGTAGCGTCTAGTCCCAGCTTTTCTTTTCTGCATTCTTAGGTTAGGTTTAAGTTTTTTTTTTATAATAATAATAGCGACTCGCGTGGGCGATTTCCTTTATAAATTGTATTATAAATTATTATAAGTTAAATTTATATATATTTTTTTTAAATTTTCGCATTTAATATAAAATTTCACAGCTCATTTGACTTAATACTACGAGATCTCAACCAATCAGAGAGCCAACCGGAAACTTTGACTTACTAAACCGGAAACAGGTGAATGCGGATTGTAGACGCTAGTTAATATACTAGGTAGTTAGCAAATTTTGTATGAATCGAAGTGAGGCTTTTTTCCGCGGGTTTTTTTGACAACTTGGTTGGCAGACCACATCGTTTTTCTATAGAGAATAACGACTTATGTGAATTGTTTTCGGATTTATTTGTCGAAAAAAACACTTTGTTCATTAAGATTTAGAGAACAGTTATCTAGGAAGTGTTGAAATGTAAGGAAAACTGCAATATGTTACCAACCAAAATGTCAAAGGCGCGATAAACCATGACTTATTTATTGCACAGAGTACTCCATCTAGTATATTATAATGAAAATCTATGAAGCCACATCACTTCTATAGATACTTAATCAGTCCAATTCTGATTCGTCTAAATTTATCCGTTTGAATTTTAGTACATGAGAAATGTAAAAAGGGTGCTTGCATTTATACGGGACTCATTACGTCACACCGCGCGAACAAAATCCTTTTATCCATGGTCGCCCGTTGGTTACAGACGTTTTCGTACTCTGAAACGAATCAGAATAGGACATAATATTACCATCTTCTTCTGGGTTACAAACCTAGGATTAGATGGCACCAAGCACTCCATCTCTCCACATGTCTCTGTCGACTGCCAGCCTCTTCATCTCTTGGTGGCTGCTACAGTGCACATCACTGATCACCTGATCCTGAACTGTCTCTAGGACGACGTTTATGGTTTTTGTCTTCCGTCATTCCTTCGGCGATAGTTACAAGCAGACCCGGATGCCTAATGCTATGGCCTATCTATTTGGATCCTTTTTGGGCAACCAACGACACTGGCTAACGATTAAGTTATAAGTATGATAAATAATTAATAAAATATTTTTATCATTTTCAGCTGGTCATAGTCATTCTCACGAGGCAGATGATGAAGATCACCACGAAGCCCATGGACACAGTCACAATCACTAGTTGTTCCTGGTTACATCTATTGACAACACAACCTAGCAGCTGCTATATCACTTTTGGTACAAAAATATACTACATATATAAATTGTTTCTTAAAAATTATTTGGTTCTTTTAAAAATTTCACTCAGCTGATGACAATATTTATTATAAGCTGACATATTCGAATCGTTTTAAAAATATTTTTGTTTAACTAAAGTAGGTAGGTACTTTATAATTATAACAAATTTTTTTCATTCTACTTGGGAATATTCATAGATGACTGTATTAATTTAAAATAACTGAAAACTCTAGGAAAATTTTATATAATTTGTACAGTAGGTAATAAGCAAAACAAAAAAATAAATTCTTTGTATTTTTTATTTACAAAATATTACTCTTTTGTTGGTTACAAATTTGCTCTTCTAAAAATGTCAGTATCAACATTTAGATGCGTGGTGGCAGAGTGGTTAGTAATCCAGTGGTCACGAGATTGAACCCTGTCACTGCCGATTTTGTTCACGTATAGCACAATCATTTATGCTTACTTTAGGGAATATATGAGGATGTATATTATGTAATTATTACAAGGACATATTCATTCTTTTAAAAAAATATATATTTTTAAGATGAAACAGCTAAACTTGATTATTTTGATCACCGGAGAATGTTTACTTTCAAAAATTTGTCCATTTTCAGCTAACTTACCTATAGGGTTAGCATCCAAATAAGAACATGAGACAGATTGGAAGCATCGCATTAGATGGATTTTAGTATTCTTTATATAGGAATTAATGCACGCATATCAGATCGTCAGCAATACAGACGTTGTTACTAGGAGACAAAAATCCAATCTATACACTGCCTATATGGGTGCTAAGCTCAAGAGTTGCTAATATTGTGTATATAAAAATAAAGTTCACAATAGTATGGTCATACGGTAAAATAAATATTTTTAAAATTGCTGTGTAATACATTACCCAATGATCAAAATTAATCTACATTTTCACTATCTCAACGTAAAGTATAAACAACATAAGCCATAATAATCCATTTTAAGGCGTTCAGTATTAAATACGTCTCAAGAAGAATAATATAGTATTAAGAGAAAAAAGTTATATACGTTTGCACAAAATATGTAAAAAAAAAACCTTTACAACGATACCTGGCTGAACGGTTGAAAAATTATGATACAATTTATTTTTAAAATAAATTAAACATTTAAATCATATTTTTATTTGAATGTTTATAATATGCTATTTATTTATTGAAAAAAAAATTTTAATTTAATGCATTTTTAAATATAGTAGTATTGTGTTTATGTTCAAATTATTCAATTGAATTTTGTGATTAGCATATTTTGTAGATATTTCCTACAAAATAATTGCCGCTCGCAGGTTTTAGATATTGATTTGTGAGCTTTAGATATTTATTTTTAGTTTATATTTATACTTGTTTGTAATTGTATCTTTTAAATTTAGCAATATTTTCAATGTAAACAATTATATAAATATTTGTATGTCTTGTGATATGTACATAATATTTGAATGCAAATTTAATGAAAAATAAGTACTTAGGGATTAAATTTTATTTATTTTACAACAACAAATAATAATGATCTATTCTGTTTTGTTGTTCAAATTTTATTGAATTCAATATTTATTAAATAACAAAAGAATTAGTTGCAAAAATAATAAAAACATCTCTTTATGATATTTTGATTAATGAAAATAATTTGATAATAACTCGCATTTTTTTTGTCTTATCTTTTTTTACCAAACAATTTGTAAAAGTATCCAATACCCATCAATAGGTGAATTATGGGTCAATGTATCATTTGAATTCCAAAAACACGTAAAAAATCTTTTATCTTTAGGCTTACTCTTGAAACTCGAATCCGATCCCGATTTCAAATTTTCATTTAGAACTTACCTACTTGTCGCCTGCGTACCTACATTCAAATTATCGACTAATACTATTAAAGCATACCCACCTACCACATTACTCTGTTACAAAGGTAGGTTCTTAGCGAGTCGGATCGTATTGGAATTGGATTTGCAGTGGAGAGTAAGGTTACTTATCAGTCATGAAAAAATTATGAAATATCTTTAAAAACATTGATTAAATTTTAAGATTATTTATTGCAGCTAGACATAGGTAATACGATTAATTATATCAGAAGCAATTTTTATCAAAAGCATTACGTAAGAATGCACATTTACAGTTGAAAAATTCTTCACAACATTATCAAATTAGATAAAAAGTGTACGACATTCTTAGAAAAAGTATTTCATTAATAAAAAAGATTTTCTATTTTTGGGAAAAATATTTAAGCCTGTTAATATATTTGTTTCGTACACAGCGTAGGGTTTTTAATTTAAACAAATAATAAATGTACATTTCAGTAGTATTTTTGCAGATTTCATAGGCTAGACAATTTTGAAATTACAAATATTTTGATAATAAATAATTTATAACTATATGTACTCCTTTTAAAGAAGGAAAATATAATTGTGATATAATATTTTTATGAATAATGTGCTGTGAAGTACAAGTATTTTAATGCTAGTTATAAGTAGTTTAATAGTAAAAAATATTATATTTAATTATAATGATGACGAAATCAAATTTTGAAATACTGTGATGATAATAAATTGAAATGTGATGCTGTATTGGATGATACGACAGAGATCATATCAGTATAATATTCTATAACGATAGATTTTAATAAATTATAGCTGTTATATATAGATATTAAATTTCAAATCATTTAAATTCCAGTAAAATGCATTAATTTTTAAGTGGTGCAATTTTTTTTATAAAATTTGTTTACTACTATCTATATAAGTGTTTTATTTATTAACTTATGACAAAATTCTCATTTTATAGAATATCATAATACACCCATAGGATAATAATAAAACTATAGAATACTCATTCCCATACAATACCTCGCTGAAAAAGTGAAGCCGTTTTATTGTCCGGCTCGTGTCAATATATGTATGACTGCTATAATTTAGCAAGTAATTTTGCTATTTTGCTGACTATTCCGTAAATAATTTTGCAAGCAGTTAAAAAATTCCCTATTTGGAGAACGTATCACGCAGAAGACCAAATGATTACTGAATGCTCGTAGCAAAATTTTGACCAAATTAGTCAACATAAAGCAGTCTCATTTACTGCAGGCTAAAGAGTATTCTATACTATTATAATTCTATGAATATACCTAAGTAAGTATATTGACTTACATTTTTATACATATTTTATCTAAACTTGATTTTAACCTGGCATAATGAGATATTTCATGTTTTTATTTATTTATTTAATATTGTTTCTCGGGCAACTAACAGGTACTATGTCAAATATTAATTTAACACGCACCCAATAACAAGTTGCCACATTCTGGAGACTTACGATATTAATCGTCAAACAGATCCAGACTGAATACACAATTAAAAACTTGAATATTTTGAAAGGTGAAAGTCAACATAACCATACCTATGTGGTTTGACTTCAGTGCTAGTGTTTTGGGTTAAATTTTAAGCAGAGAAAATTTATTATCATCAACATTTTTTTCTCATTTAATTCTAATAAATTCTTTGAACTTTTAAGTAAATACCGATGATCAGGAAGAAAATACTATTTGACAATAAACAAAATAAGATTTTGAGCAAAAAATTAACTAAATCAAGACTGCTAAAAAAATAACATTCATTATTGGAATGACCAACAGTCAAAGATTTATTGACACATACCCAATAACTAGTTGCTACATTTGGAGCTTCATGGTGTTGAATCTATCATTAAAAAAATTAAAATATTGGTCATATTTCACTAATTGAATCACAAAGACTGGCTTCTTTATACTGATATTGAGGAAAACTAGTCAGATATGTTGATATATTTATATTTTTGAACTCGAATTAATCATCACCACTGATATATTTCAATATTAAATGAACTATAAATGATTTTTTTGCATTTTACTCAATTTAAAATTCCAATAACTAATTTTAATCACCAATATAAAAGTAACTCCAATGCATACTATAATTTAGGGTTGTTAGATTTTAACATTCCATAAAGATATGTTGAGAATATGCACTGAGTAATCTAGATTATACTTTTATGTAAATAATATCTGTGCCTATAAAACTTTGCTGAAATTTAAGAACATGAAAAAAACAAAATAAATGCTCTTAAACATTTTTTGTAATATTTATTATTCAACCAACAATACAATTGTAATGTTTTTAACTGTCAATACTGACAGTATTTATTTAAAGTGTAAACTCCTGATACAAGAAAATATATATAATACTAGGTATTATATTACGATCGTTTTGGCTGACTAGGCCCTAATCAACAGACACAATAATGTGGCTTTCAGCCTTGCAGTGGCAATAGCAATCAAAGGATCAACCAAAAACCGGGACAAAAAGTCAGACCTACAACAAAGAAATTAGTATCAATAATTGGGAAGTCAGATGACTGGAATATCCTGATGGATACGAGAAAAGAGAGATATAACCTTCCAAAGGAGATCTGCATCTCGTCTCTTAGGCCTCACTTGACAATTTACTTTCTTTCATTGAAGAGTTATTTATGTGGAGTTGACTGTTCCATGGGACACAAATATTTCAAAAGACCACCAATACAAGCTAAACAAGTACAAGGAACTGGTAGATAAAACAGTTCAGAATGGCTTTAGCACAAGTGTATATGCTGTAGAGATTTAGCACAAGTGTATATGGAGTGAGAGGCCTGCCCTCAAAATCTTTATATTCCTATTGTAAAGACCTGGGCTTCCCCAGAGGTAAAATAAAAGAACTTTTGGATAGGGTGGTAAAAGAAGCATTGTCCACATCCTATTGGATTCGGTTGCGCAAGGGGGTGGAGTATCAGTCGGAGATTGGTGAGCGTGACTTGAGTCATAAAGGGGCCCCTTTATCCCGCATACAAAGTCGCAAGCACATGTGGCTCACCTATTCTGGCTGGTACTCTGGTCGCCTGTGCTCGTGGGCCTGAATTCGTGAATCCAGTGACACCACGATTGCCTTTCTCTTTTGTATCTTATGACACATTTCTACATATATATATTTTTTGTATCAACAAAAAAATATATATATGTAGAAATATCAACAAAAACATATATATGTAGAACCATAGTCAATTTTATTTTATTTTATTTACAAATACCTAATACAATTCTACTTCAAGAACATAATTCAAACGTCTGTATCATTATCTAGTATGAACAGCTACATTATCGTGAAATAGAAAACTACATTTTTTTTAATTAAAAATTAAATTGCGACTTTGTATGCGGGATAAAATTAAAATTCTCCTATATTTATGATAATAATCACAACTACACAAACCATGAATTAACTTAGGCAGATGAAGTAAGATGATTGATTATAAGGTGTCAATGAATAAACCAAAATTTTAAACTGGACGTTGTATAGCACTCTATCTCTTTTATTCTCCATACATTGGTTAAGCACTAGTACACAAGATTATAGATTATATTTTTATCCAATTTTTCATTCGTCCAGTATTGCATCTTAAACCATTGAAGAAAAAAATTCATTCAGAGGAAAAAAATCACACTATTTTTTTGCATTGACTTATTGGATGAAAATTAAATTAGTAATAAATTATTATAAGAATTACTACTGAAAGGTTTGAAAATTTTAGTAAATTAATTTAAATGAAAAGTATAAAAATAAAACAAATATTTGTTTTCGTGTTTTTTATTCATAAATAACTCCGATTATTTTTAAAAACGAACAAAATGTTGCTGAAACATTCAGTATAATAATATTTACATACATTGAATAAGAGAAAGGGTACATTTCTTTTTAATAAATATGAGAAAATTTAGTACATTTTATATTATTTATTTGTCTCTCATATAACATCTCTATTTCTTTAATTAATTTACATTAGCACTTTCAAAAGCAACTAAATTAAAATACTTTATGTAGTTATACTAAGATTGCCAGATTATTTAATAACAAATTGTAAAAAATATATAAATGAAATATTTTCTAGCAATATATACATAATTTAAATGCAGTAAAGATAGCACACAATCCCAATTTCATTACATTACAAACATACATTCACTCACTCTTCAGTTAAGGAAATCATATTCAAGAAATGAGCTAACTAGATCTGGTAACACTTATCACATTCAGATCACATTAAAAAAATCTTCCTAAACTTCATTCGCATAAAACTGTGGCATTCACAAACTTGCTGATGGGCTTGTCCTCCAGCAATAAAGCTGAGCATGGACCTTTTGAGACGAAATAGTTATTTTAATTTTGTCAGTGAATTTTAAAAATTACATTCATTCATTTAATTCAAAACCTCCTACATACCTACTGATTTATATTTGATATATATTTATTTTCTAACATTCCATGTTACTTAACAAGTGGGGGATTATGAACGTTCCTCAACATAATAATTTTTCATTAAAAACTTGTCAACGTTCCTCAACGCCATGGTCTATAAAACACATTATGGAAAATAACTTCAAAATATGCATAGCAGAGGCATCTATGGACAATATTCTAAAACATTTTATAAAGAGAACGCAGCTTATGCAGTTATCAACATAGTAGTAATACTTTTAAAATATCAAGTGACGTTATCATCCACATTTCACTTACGGGGCACTTCTCCACTTGTTAAACTGGGTTTAGAATCAAAAATGAATTCGCTAAAATGTTGCAAGTTGTGCATTTAATTAAAAATGGCCTGTTCATTAAAAATCAACATGTGTGATATCTGCCAATCCAAATTGATATCTATTATAATATAAAAACACATAAATTAACAAAATATATTATTGTAAATATTACTATAGGAATATTGATATGTAAAATATCAAATTTCTTATGTAAAAAAAAATTAGTAATTTTTTACATTTGTACAAAAAAATAGGCAGCAAATGAAGCTGACCTGAAATGAGATCTGAAAAATTATTTTGTGTTTTGAGATCTGAAAAATTATTTTGTGTTTTGAGATCTGAAAAATTATACACATATTTTTGTAATACCATTTAGTTTTTTTCAGCTTTATCTCAATGACATAAAATATAAACCTTATATCAAGCCAGCTTATATTTAAAATATGAAGATAAAATATATATATGTAGGTATATATGTATATACTAGCTTTGTCTAGTTAAAAGTCAAACGTAGCATAATTAAAAGGCTATAATATTTTCTATATTTTTTTTATGACAAAATATATTGATATCTGTGCCCATACTGTCAATTTCATTGTTTTGAAAATTGACATAAATTAATCATTTTAATAATCAAAAGCAAATTAAACTAATAAACAGGAATACTTAAATAAAAAAAAACAAATGTTATTTTTGAATAATGAGTTGAGATTAATAATTTATTAGTGAAATTGAATCATTTAAATATCCAAATTTATGAATAAAAAATTGGAATATGCAAGTAATTGCATGAACTTATGTATTAATATTCTCTCAATCATTCCCCATAAAAACTTAATACCAGTTTCTGAGTAACTAAATATTACCCTTACGGGCTATTTCACCACCTCTGGATAAAGTGCCCGATAGCCAATCTAACACAAATCTAACGGATAAACCGAAAAATGCGTTTCACGACTCTCTGATAGCTCTATCCCATGGATAAAGTTCTAGATATGTTGTCTAGCGGAATAGGTTCGCGATAAGTGATAGATAAGTTAAACTGAGTATAAGTTATTTTTTAAATGATCGAAATTTATGACCAAATCAACGATGATACCGTATTTTTACATAATACGAGACAAAATCGGCGTCAGAGATTTATTCCAAATGCGAAAAGATTATTTTTCGGAGTTCTACAATATTGATTTCAAGGCGAGGTTAAGATTGACGAAAACGTCTGCACAGAACATTTTAGGACTCATAAAAGAAATTATTTTTTCTTATATCTTATTTTCTATAACATTTTTATGCTGACAAACTAAATCCACCAACACGTTGATGTCATCCTCTCAGAAATTTGTAGTTCTTTCTCTTTTATACATTCTCAAAATATTTGAAATATCTTGTTTTGTGACCACGTGTTCGTTTTGACCGCGTGTTTATTTACCGTTGTCCTTTGTTTACTGCGACTTTTTACGATTTACAATGTGACAGCTTTATCAACCCATAGACAAGACCATTGAAATAGATGAAATTACAACGTTGCCACCCTTTATCCGTCGGATAACAATCTGTAAGAAATTTGTAGGTGGTGAAACGCTCGCTTCATTTATCCTTAAGATAAATTTATCTTATGGATAGTTATCTAAAACTTTATCCAGAGGTGGTGAAATAGCCCGATCCTCTAAGAAAGAAAGTTATGTTGAGATAAAAAAACAATTAGTTGCAGTGTATATTACGAGTATTATTTATTAAGAAATTAAGTCACAAGCACCAACTTAGCAGAAAGGCTTAAATAATCAATTTAAATAAATATAATGATAATATATCTTTGATAAAAAAAATATTATCATTATATTTATATATATTTAAACAATTGATAATTTTTTTTTTTACCTTTTTGGGGTAGGCAGAGAGAACCGAACGCCAGACTCCTCTCTCTTAACATACATTCCTCGCTTCATTCACGTCCATACATCGTCTCATACACGCTCTTCTATTATTCTTACTTCTAACATCACCATCTTTCAAAATCCCATTTATGTGATTGTGCCAACTTTTTCTTGGCCGACCTCTACTTTTCGTTCCTCTTTTATCAGCCTTGTATACTTTTTTTGTCAGACGGTCATAAATCATTCTTTCTATGTGGCCTAACCACCTTAGGGCATTTATTTTCATCTTACTTACGATATTTCTTTCAATCATACATTCTCGTCTAATATCCTCATTTCTTATTCTATCATACATCGTTTTACCACACATTTGTCTTAGTGACCTCATTTCAATCGCGTTAATTCTACTTTCATGCGTCTTCTGCCATGTCCATGTCTCACTAGCATACATTAGAGTCGCTGCGACGATACCATTGTGTACCGCGAGCTTTGCTTGCCTTGAAATAATTGGGTCAGCCATTACCGGTCTTAATGCACCATTCACTCTATTACCTGCCGTTACTCTCCTTTCAATAACAAAAACAATGCAAGAAAACTTAAATTGAATTTTCAAAGAAAACATCCGTGCATTTTCTATGGATTTCAATTAACTTTAAAAATTTATTTTGTATTATTAATTGGGAAAATTTCAAATAAAGACACTGTATTATATATACAAACATTTTATATTATAGGCACTATAAAAAAATTATTTGATATTTTTTTATGTATATATTTTGCTATTATCAATAAACAATTAAATTCTATGAAATGGTTGGTATGTATTCATTATTGTTATTTTTATTAGTATCAAGCAAATTGGAACATTAACACCATTAAATAGTTTATCTGCAGTAAATTTAAAAACTAGTAGTATTTTTTCAATAATATTAGGTAAACATCAAAAATCTTTAATAATTTATTATAATTATTATAACAACATGAATATAAATGAACTATCAACAAACTTTCATCTATTATTTTATACAGAAGGGGAGCATTTATTATTATTATTCAATAAATGAATGATGAATCAACCCGATAATTATTTTTCCTTTTAAATATAATTTGATTTTATAACATTAGGTTATATGATTATCATAACTGAAAATAAAATTGTTTCAATTCTATAACAACCTAAATAATTCTAAAGCAAGATTTACTATAAACAATGAAATTTATTATGAGTCTGTTTTAAATTTAAATAAAAAACAGTTGAATTGAAATTTATGACATTATTTTAAATTTGACTGCTAGTTCTTGATGTAATCCCATTATCAATTATATAAAATTACTTAAAAATAAGTAATAACACAAATTTTTTACTTTTTTTCACTAATTTAAAAATATTGACCACTGACGCATTAGAGAATGGAGATTCCATTCAGTAGATGCTTATTGAGCGAAACGTGTCAGTGGTCAATACTTTTAAATTAGTGGAAAAAACTTTAAAATTTGTGTTTTACTTATTTATAAGTAATTTTATATCATTTTAAAGACATTTATTGATGTAATATAGAGACAAATTCTTTCAACAAATCCAATTTTTTGATTGAATTTGTTGAAAGAATTTTACTATTGAGAAATATAAAATACAATAGTCATTGTAAGAAGCCAATTAACAAACTAATAATCACTACATAGAATATTCGAGCAATTTATTTTCTTTATAAAATTACCTGCAAATTTTACAGGGCTTTACTATCTATCATTCTATCACACATTTCTTATTTCTTAATAAATATTTTAGGCTTTTGGAGGGCAATACATACATACATGCATCAAAATTAATATAATATATGATTATATGAATAATGAAACATTTGAATAATAATAATAAAATATTATAACTTTTTATCAAACATAACTTAATTTTTAAATGAAACATGCATGAAATAACAACACTGTACGATGGGTACACGGGTAAATAGAATTAATTTCAATAACATTTGAATAAATTATTTAAAAAACTCTAGCGAATAATTCAATTTGTTTTATTAATAGCTATAAAGATGTCTTACAATTTGAATGTTTCAAACAAATGTTTGAAATAAAACTGAAAATAACAGTAATTTGAATACCTATTGAATCCATAACTGTGACATGATAAAATATCTACATAAAATATTCAAAAATAAAAATCAAAAATAAATTAGATTTTGAAACTGCATAACTTCAAACTATATTAATATATTTTTTATATCAATAAATATATATATGCTTTTTTGATATAAATTTAAGACGGTATTGAATTTTAAATTATTTGTCATTTAAATCTATTTGAACCAAGATTTGAACCCATTCTGAATATTGCCTTTTTAGGTGAGACGTGACAGTTGTGTGGTGATACACACATGTGACATGCTTCCTTTTATAAGGTAATGTACACCTGCTCACATTTAACCCATATTGTGGATTATGTCGTAATGGTATATAAAATATCAAATATTTAAATACTTTATAACTGTGCTACAATGTCACATATTTTGTTTGAGAAATAAGACCATGAAGGAATGACACTAAATAAGACCATACATATTGGTCATTGGTGGTACAGTCTTATTTTTGAAGTTTAATGTATTTATATTTAAGCGTATGTAACCCAAAATAAATAAAATATCTTTCTTTAAGTTTGACGAGATAATACAATATTTACTTTTCGTACATTAATTAAAACGAAATAAAAAAAGAGGAAGACATCAGTATAATAATTTAATAAAACTGCACCCAAATAAAGCAAACAATGTGAGTAATTAAATATGAATATGTTATTTACATGCAATGCAATAATATCTCACATTTGGATTGAATGAATAACTATATCTTATTATTAAAGATAATAGAATTATCCAAACACATACATACTAATTATCTAAACATCTAAAAATAATATTTCAATTTCAAATATAAACATAACAGTAAAAGCTATTTAATAACAGACAATATAATAAATATTAAGGTACTGGATTTGTGACAACTTGATAAAGCACTATTAAAAATACTATTAAGTGTTTGAAATGAGTGGCCTAACCTTTAATATACTGTCCCAACATTTTTACTTACAAAAAATATGCAAAACTATTACAATTCTTTAATTAGTCTGTTTAATATATTTTTTATTATTATCAGAACACAATTCATCGATTAATATTATTTAATATTTGCAATTTTCGTTGTTTTTAGGTAATGTAAATGACCTTAAAATAGATATGTATACGTCCCCCTATATTTCCTAAACTATGCATAAATGCTTGTGTTATAGGTTGAATGATGCACGTCAAGGCTATCACCAACCCTTCTATTAATCAAATTATGTGAAAAGTATTAATAACCTAAAATTCAAAAAATATATATTAAGATTACAATTTGAGCAAAATATATATTATTAGATTAATTTCACGTACACTCTCGCTGCATACATGAAGGATTTTTAAAAATTGACATTTCAATAATTTGAATTAGAGGATTTACCACTTATTTACACCTTCCAAAGATTTTTTAATTTGATATTATTATTTCTAAAATTTTATAAATCAATCAATAAATTATTGAATAACATATATACATATCTGTATTCATAAAACAAAAAAATCATCATATTATAAATTTTATGGTAGATAATTAAATAATAAAATTACCAATTAAATTATAATATTATCTATGAAATTTTATTAAAGATTAGGCCACATTCTAAGTAACTAATAAATCATTATAATTTGGATTAATCCATAAACAATCAAAAAAATTTTTAACAGTAAAAAATATTTTTAAATATAATTATTTTATAAAATTTGAATTGTTATTAGTTATTAATATGTTAATTGAAATAAATACTGTCCAAAATGAAGAAAATCTAAAAGTTTGAGCCAAAAAAGTGCCTGAGATGTGATCAAAACATTTGACATTTTAAGTAAAAACTTAAAATGGAAAATATTAATTTATTTTTCAAATAATGTCAATTACACAATATTTTGATTTCATTCAATTGTCAACTCCAGTTGACTTTGTATAAAATATCTACTCATATTATTTTAGTTATATAAGTATATTAAGTAATGCAATTTTAGGTAAGTATAGATATTAGTTAATAACTTCTACACATTGAAATTCTTGGAAATTCTAAAATGATATAATGAATTGATAATCATCGCCAATAGTAATAGTGGAATAAGTTAGTAATAACTCGATTAAAAATAATAATTAAGGTAAAACAAATCAAATTTAAAAATGGAATACTATGATTGGCAATAATTCTTGAGTATAATGACCATAGAAAAAGTCCATGGATTGTGGAGACCATTTGATACGTGACAGAGAAGAGAAAGTATGGAACATTGGATAGTACAATAACAAATTATTATTGGTGTCTCTTTCATCCTTCTGCGGTATATATCCAGTTGAATGTTACCCTCCTTAGGACTTGAGAAGTTTGTTAGCTCTCTGGTTTGCCACAGCGATACGTGTTTCGTTACTTTCACCCTGAACAAAACAAAAGAATCATTAGTCTTCAAATATAACTTGACCAATCACAAAGAAACATTTATAGCAATACAGACAAAATATAGCCAAATTAATATTTATTTCCATTTTAAATAGAGATTCTAATCGCATATTTAATAGATAACTTGAAATATTTGAAACCGAAGTTGAATTCTATATTTCATAGAATTTGAATTCATTTCTGTTAATACAATGTTTCAGTTTTACAATTTATAATATTTGAAAACATTTTTTTTTAATAAGGCACAACCAGCAATAGAGGTGGATTTGTGTAGAAAACTTTTGAAGTAATCAAATGATTCTCAGAGATGTATATCGCTGATATATTTTATAAGATATTAAATGTATTTTAAGAAATATCATAACATTTTTTTTTGTAAATTATTTCCAACTCTGTTTGTTTTCATGCATTTACTTATTATAAATGAGTAAAGATTTGTATCCTACTTGTAAATATTACAACATCCATTGTAAAACGTTCAAAGCAAAATATAATCCATATTATAAAAAAAGTTAAATCTGTAGCAAACGAATAAATAAATTCATAGGATATGTTCAATAAACAAAATCTGACTGTGACATTAAACTTTTTTGAGTACTTTCTTGAATTTATTTGAATAAAAATGATATAAACAGTGCTATGATTTCATAAAAATATAATCTCAGAGAATAGTACCTACTAAATTTGCTTTAGATTAAAAAATATATATACTTACATATTTATGCATGTATTACACAACATTAAAAATAAATTGAGTTTAGATAAGAAATGAATGAACGAATAAATAATTTAACTTTACCTATGTTTTCCTTGACTATCAAAATTACTCTTAAAAAATTTATTCCATTTTTTTTATTCAGAAAATTCATAGCCATGTTTACAAATAAAAAAAAACATTTTACTGACTCTCAATATTTTTATAGCAGTGCATATGACAAGAGTCACATTGGAAATCTAAATTGTAGATTACATACTTGAAATATGAAAATAATATATGTAAATTGCACTAAACCAGCAGTGCAGTATTCTAATTGCACATAAAAAAACACCAAAAATATAAAAATATACTCACATTTTACTGACTGAAAATCGTGTTTGTGTGTGTTTGAATGTATTGTAATTAGTATCATTCTTAAATATTGATGATATTTAAAAATCTAAACTAAAAAAAATATAACGTGAAAAAATAGCCTCAAGAACAGTTTCGAATAAGTTTTGTTTCTGATATAAATATGCTAAAATAATTTCAAAATTCAATTTAACATTCTCAAAACCGATAAAGTAAAATATGATTTTGTTTCCTAAAATATATTACTGAAGAATCCAATATATCAGAATAAAAAAGTTGCATTCAAAATATTATATTAAAACGCTGAGAAAAATAACATAATTCTGATGATTGAAAATGAAACAATGGGGGCAAGTCTGGTTCGACCGGTGAAATCATAACCCTAGTGATTACCCATATCATGGATATAATTATCGTATGGAGTTCTATGACATCTAAAGATATTGTAAAACTCCATATAATAATTATATCCATGATATGGGTAATCACGAGGGTTTTGATTTCGCCGATTGAACCAGACTTGCTTCCAATGTTTGAACTGCTTCAAACTATTGAAATAAACAATTCAATAGTTTGAAGTATTGACTGCAAATGGAACTATTAAAATAAACTAATCCAATAGTTATAATTATTCTTGTGATAGGCAAACTATTATCACTTCTTATGTAAAATTTATTTCCCTCAAACATGGGATTATCTGGGATACATGGGACACATTTAACTATCATGGAACACATTTAATTATATTTTTTTATATGCATATGTCTATGTAGGTACTATTGTATAAATGAAATAGTATCTGTGAAATTATGAGAATGTATTAAATAAACATGATCTTGTTTTTTTGTTAAAATATTATGTATGTGACATCAAACTTGTGCAATTTTAAATAAATTTGAATTTTTTGACTAAATGACTATTTTTTCCTAAAAATGCAGTATTAACAGTGCCTTAAGAAATACTCTAATTTATTAATTTCTCAAAGGTACATCTCATGAAAAATATATATATTATAAAAAAATGTGTCATTTTAAATAAAAACAGTATTGTTTAATGTACTTCTTACAAAGTATGCCTTGTTATTAATTATAGTAATTGATATGTGTGCAAGCTTTAAGTTCAAATTAATAATATAATAATAATAAACACTTCCTTGCACCCTGTGCAAGTGGTAATAGAATGTATTGAATTCATGTAGGTAGGTAAATGTGTGCCAATATGAGCAAAGATTAATGATTTAATTTGTTTATTTTAATTCACCTTTATACCAAGTCAACGTCACCTACTTAGTACTTATTATGATCTGGAGGACAAGTCTCGTCAACCGGAATCAAAACCATACATGTTTACCCATATCATGGATATAATTATCTTATGGAGTTCTATAATACCTTAAGATATCATACAACTCTATAGGATAATTATATCCATGATATGGGTAAACATGGATGGTTTTGATTCCGCCGGTTGACCAGACTAGCCCCCCAGAACCAATTTTTTTTATTTGAATTTTTTTTTCACACTACAGTTGTATTGATTCTCAAATGTAAAAAAAAACTAAAGGAAAATAAAAGATTATAATGACGTTTCTCTCTTTTCAGCTAAATCTAATTTATTATAGAATGTGATTTTGTTCATTTTGATTGTAATATTTATATTATTTTGTATATTAATAAAATAAATTCTCTCTTTTCAGAGCAACACACTCTTTTATTTTCTCGTATAAGAGCAACATTATAATATATGTTTATACTTCATTAGAATAAAATATTAATAACAAATCATGTTTAGTTAGAAAGCTTTAAACAAATAAATAAAGTTTAATTATTAAAAAAAATGGGCCATCTTTCTGAAATAATAGTAAATATTGGGTTTCATACAAATAAAAGTCTCTTTCGTTGTCATATTGAAATATATCATTTATATACTTTACAATAAAATATTTGTTACAATTTTCATTCAAAGTCAAAACATAACAGAGAGACACAAAAAATTTAACTAACAATTTTATCTTTTTAACAACCAACAAAAATATCATAAATAAAATGTTGTCAACGTACAAATAATTTTAAGGTTTTAATGATATTGTCAACACGGAGAGATATGTGAATATAGTGGCAATATACAAGCATCTAGGAAAGTCACCATAATTATAAACATTAAATATTTTTTAATTTGACAAAAGAAATCGAAGATTTTTAAAACATGACACATTAATTTATTGCAACACTGCAACTAATTGACTATACAATATATGTATGCAATAATAGGTTTCAAGCAAACAGCAAAAGCCATTTTTTTCTCTTTGTACTCAACTTTAGTTAAAAAATATTATTCAATATGAAATATGCACAGAGATGAACGAAATTGGAGAGGTACATTGTGAACAAAAAAAATTAACTTAACTATTTACATCAATGTTCAAAAAAATATTTTTTATTCATTAAATTATAAACATACTTCGTAATATTATAAAAATAAATCCTAGTGTGAAAAATGTTCAATTGATAGGATAGAAAAAATTGAATTTTTTTTATTACATCTATATTTGTCGATTGCAAAAAAAATCTAATTTATTGTTACAATGTGACAGCTCAAAGGGAAAAGTGTGTTTCTTGATAATTCAAATTTATGTACTAACTGTCTAGAAAGAAAAAAATACGCAGTCAAATAATGATTAATTTTACTATAAATGTATACAACGAAACGATTACTTTAAAAGTGACTCTTAGATTCACTTAATTAAATGTGTTTTTGAACATCAAATTGATATTTTTTAGACATACAGAAATTTCCCAAAGTAATTGAAATATTACGTACTTATAATAAGTAATAATTGTGAAGAAATTTACAGCTATAGGAAAATGTTTTGAATTACCGACTAATTACTTTCAATTTTATAATTAATATTAGGTAAGGAGTTATATATCGAGAATCAAAAGAAAAAAACAAAATATCAAAAGAAATAATCTATTTAGTAATTATTGGATAACTTCATCAATATTTGATGGTAATTATTTTAAAATGTAAGTACCGACTTGGGCATTTTTCTAGTTGGTTAAATTGATAAAGTAAGATTGTGCTTAAGTTAATTATTATAAACTACTATTAAATAAACCACTTCAAATTCTTTTTTAAAAAGATAAATATTTATAATACTTGATGAATGATACACTTAAAAAAATAGAGCAAGCACAATCCATTTAAAAAGCACTAAAGAAACCATTGAGGTTGTAAGAAATAATGTTTTTAACAATTTCAAAACTACATTGAAAATACATTCAAACAATAACATAAAATAGCTATAATCTTTCATAGCACCTTGAATATATACCAAATACTTCAAATAAATCATTTATGAACTAAAATACTATGAAATATGTTTCTGAAATACTGGAGATTTTATTATTAAAGAATTCATACATAAAAAAAATCATGTGGTTGATTGAATCACTCGTAGATTACTTCCCAAATAAAATTACTTTATGGTATACCATATATTATTTATAGTTCTGTAAAGTCTGATTTTTTGTTTCTGTATAGAAGTGCCAATTCTATACAGAAACAAAAAAAATGCATAGTATTTACGCATGTAAATGTATTAGTAGAATCATGGTTGCTGATTGGTTTACACCATTTGGTGTCCTTAACAACAAACCCGACAGTACGTATCTATCTCTCGAAGTGAGCGCACGTTTGATTTTTTATGGTGACCATGTGTTCTAAATTAGGAATTGTTTTCATTGATGATTTTTTATTTCTAACTTATGTATTTTATTTTTAGTTTAAAATCGATATATAATTATTATTATAAACATGTGTTATCACCGTCTTAGTATAGAATAAGTGTCCATTATTTATTTGTATTAGTTACATAGTTACACACACATATTGTTACTCTTCTCTCATGTGCGCACCCACACTAACTCACACTTATTGTCTTATTTTGATATTGGGTATAGTACGTAAGAGGTACATGTTATATTTGTATATTTATTTACTTTTAATAATTGTATGCATGTACTGTGTGCTGTCCTTATTAAGAATAAAATAAAAAATAAATATATGAGTGTTTGCCTTAATGAACTTTTATGTAAATATTTTGTATAATATAATTTATTATTTTGTAAAATAATATGTAACTGTTTATTATTATAAGGATTAATCGTTTTATATCATGAAATGATAAAAAAAACATACCATAATATTTTTTTTCTTTTACAACATGGTCACCTTATGAGCTTTGGCACTTTTAAAAAAATCAGACTTTACACATACATCATATTGAGGGAACAATCCAAGTATTTAGATTACAAATTGAAAACAAGTGAAGATGTCAGAAGATTCTTTCTTTGACTTGACTACTTTAGTCAATGTCCTGAAGTTACTCTATAGGGCTTTATTGGTTGGACACACCACATCATCAAAACATCTTTCATTATAATAATAATAAACACATCCTTGCACCCTGCGCAAGTGGCGAATTTATTGCCATATGGCAATTTCTTCCAACTATCCAGTGTTTCCAGCCCAGAGAAGCAATATTAGCGTGAGAAATGAATTTAAATCATTTTCTCCTCTGCTGGGGATCGAACCCATGACGCCCGCACAGAAACCAAACAGCTTACCAACTGTGCCACGGCAGTGGGACTTTGACTTTCTAGACTCAATACAGGGGGCCAAGTCTGGTCAACCAACGGAAGAGTTCTATAATATCTTAAGATGTTATAGAACTCCATAAGATAATTATATCCATGATATGGGTAAACATGGATGGTTTTGATTCCGCCTGTTAGCCAGACTTGTCCCCCTGATTATACAAACAATTCACATAAAATATAAATTGATCTTCGATGACGGACAAGCTATAATATATTTATGTGAGGGTTTTTGAAAAACAAAATATATAACGAACCATCGCAAAACGGGCTCAAAAGACATTCAAGTATTCAAGATGAATGTTCACAAAATGTAAAAATTGTACTTACAATATAAAAAAACAGGGGGGCAAGTTAGGTTCGATTAGCGAAACCAAAACCCTAGTGATTACCCATATCATGGATATAATTATCATATAGAGTTATATGACATCTAAATATATTATAAAACTCTATATAATTATATCCATGATATGGGTAATCACGAGGGTTTTGATTTCGCCGATTGAACCAGACTGAGACCATGAAAATAAATGAATGAGTTACATCAAATTACTGAAAGATATTTCATTAAACATTTAAATGAAGATTAAATGGACACTTAAATTCACAAACCTTTATATAAGCAATAAAAGATTCATCTTGCATTTATCTGTTTCATTTTTAATCATTCTTATTAATGCTTTGAGGTTCAGAATACTCCATTTTAGATTGTAAAATTAAAAGAAATTAAAAAATTCAATATGCCATTATATTTTATGTTATACTATGTACTTCTTAGGCAACTCACAGTTACTATGTCAAATATTAATTTAGCACGCACCCAATAACAAGTTGCCACATTCTGGAGACTTACGATATTAATTGACTCACAAATCCAGACTGAAAACACAATTGAAAACTGTGTCTCCACCCGGCTTCGAATCCGGGACATTTGGATCAGCAGTCAGATATCAAACCAACTGAGTTATCAAGGCCAATATTTATTTTTTGATTGATATTATCTAATTTTTCATTTAAAAAGCAAGCATTATTTTAATTAGGATAATTGAATTTCAGTTAAAAATATAAAAAATAGCTTAAGATTAAATTAATGATAACAATTAAGAAATATTGTAAAAAATCTCATTTGTTCGATAAATTTATAATACACACAGAGCTCTAAGCAATATCTATAAGCTACTGTCTTAATAGCATGTACTATAATATGAAGAAGTTTGAATTAAAGTATTTTATTTATTTATTTTCGCTAGTAATATAATAATCTGTTGAATACAACATACATTGGTCAACATAAAATATTAAAATAATTTTTAATGAAAAAAAAAAAGATTAGAATAATTTTATTATGCTGCAAACATAATATATATTATAATAAATAGTATGTGGATAAAATATTACATAAATACGAATTTATAAAAAAAGATTAGAATAATTTTATTATGCTGCAAACATAATATATAATAAATAGTATGTGGATAAAATATTACATAAATACGAATTTATAAAAAAAAATATTTTGTGTAAGTACTGTTATGATATCAAATTATGAAATAAATATAATTTATATAAAATAAGTTTATTTAGAAAGTGAAAATTTTTGAAGAAAATTCTGATTATTTGGCCTCAATCAATAACTACCGATAAAAGATATTTCCAACATACAAAGTTTTGTGAAAGAAAATCTTCAAAGACACACAAATAAAGTTAGTTTTTTTTTTATTAAAATTTTTATTAAACAAAATACAAAGGAGTAGCCACTTTTTATGCCAGCATTAAATGGGCTAATCGACACAGAGATTTATTGGCACACCTAAACAAAGAGAAATGCTTAAATGCAAACTGAAATAGAATAAGTAGAGGTATGTGCACTGAGGGTGCAAAAATTTCAAAAGTATCTTTCAAAGATTTAGGACTATTGATGAGTTAGATAACCTATTCTATATTTGCCACAGTAGTTTTCATAACTCGTATTACTGGTGAAAACAACATGTTGTAAATTAAATCACACCTGAGAAAGAATAATGAAACTAATAATGAAACTAATAAGTTCAGACTGAAGAAATACATTTGAAACTGTCTAATAAACTCTGGGCATTTGAGAAAAAAAAACAGGTACGGAAAAAATAGCCATTTTGGCAATTAACTCGCCACTTGCTCGAGATGCCGGGATGTGTTTAAAATCCCAATTATAACAAGTTCAGCAAAACATACGTGAATTCTATCTATAATATACTATGATAAAGCCAAGCAATCAGAATTAAGACTACAAAAAAATTATAGAATTTCAATGTAGATAAATCTAAATACAAAATATGGATATTTTTTTTTAATAATGACAACTTCAAAATTTATTTTTATACTTTGATGACATATTATTATTATTGTTTGTAAACATACATATAACATTGGTATATTAATATAATTAACATTGTTCCTTAGATATTTATATATATCGATATACATATTATACTTAAACCTAACCAAAATCACAATAATTAATCATTGAGATTTTTTTTTCTATTTCTTCCCCAAACAAACAATAAAAACAATTTAATTTTTATGAAGTCTCAACAACTCTCATAAAATATCACAATTCACTACATCTTTAAGTTTTATTCAATAAATATGAAAGAATACACCACAAACTCTCAATTTGTGCTTAAAATTTGGGAAACAAATGTAAATAGATACATATTAAATCAATTATACTTGTGAAAGTAGAATGATCAAAAATAGTATTCATTTTTATATCATTGTTTTTTTTATACATTTATATAGACATATTATTTATCAAAAAATAAATAGAAACCAAAACAGCGTGTAATATTTAGCCAATGACATGAAATTGATTTCAATAAGAATCGAAAATGTCAAATTTACAAATCAAGAGTTTGTTGTATAATCACTTTAAATATCATTCAGATTCAAATAAAACCATTAAAAAAATGAAAAAATATATATAACTATAATAAACAAAAATTAAATTGCCACGGAAATATTGATTCTGGCGCAACGATTGGTTCCATTGGAATATAAAACATTACTCAAAATACATGTTAAATTCTAGAAAATTTAAAAAATGAGCATATATATTTTTTTTCATCTCTTTCTCATTCACAAGTTTTCCTTCGACAGCAGCAGAGTCCATGCTGGGAACACTTTTTTAATATGCACAAGCAGAGTAATGATATAACGACACATACATATTATATTTCATATTTAATCGTAATACAGAAGAAGAATACACTACCTATATTACAAAAAAAATGTTACAGAAATACAACAATAAGTATTATCATATTATCCAGTCAACAATGGGCACACTATTTCCAAACACCATTTTAACATTTCAATTGGACAACACACTTATTCTACGATAGAAAAAAAAAATACATATCCTAGTATCTATGATTTTACAAACAACGGAAAAAAAATTCAACTGACAAAAATAAAATGACTAATGTATTGCTTTTATTGTACATTAATTATTTAACATTGAATTTAATCAGGCAATATAAACGATATATTTATTTTTTTAATCTAAAAAATTCTTAAATATGATCAGATTTAAAGAAGACTGTTAACTACTTTTTTTCAGTTAATGTATATATATATATATATATATATATATATATATATATATATATATATATATATATATATATATATATATATATATATATATATATATATATATATATATATATATATATATATATATATATATATATATATATATATATATATATATATATATATATATATATATATATATATATATATATATATATATATATATATATATATATATATATATATATATATATATATATATATATATATATATATATATATATATATATATATATATATATATATATATATATATATATATATATATATATATATATATATATATATATATATATATATTATAATGGAAGATATCTTTGTGTTCACAATAAAATACAGTTGTTTTTTTTTATATATTCGAAAATAAATAAATTGAAATGTACAAAATTAAACTTTATGCCCATCCCGGAGAGAAAAATATAATAAGATGCGGTTGTTGTGAAGGTCTGCGTGTGTGTTGTCTTGTGTGGAGGAGAGTGGTTGTTATAGTATGTGAGATGTTGTCTGACGCTGACACATTGGCTCCAGTCAGCGAGTTACTTGAGGAGGTCATGGGCTCTCTGGTTGGCCACGGCTATCCTCGTTTCGTTGGATTCACCCTACCGAGACAATAGTTCCTTTTGTTGGATTCCACACTCATCAAAGAGAGAGACAGAGGGGTAAGGTATGGGTGGAGATGTTGATGGATATAATATGTGAACCACATGATGGATATAATGGTGATGAGTTGTGAGTATTAGATATTTATTTCACTCCGTTTGGGAAAGAAGATAATACAAGCGGAGAAAGAGAGTACAAGGAGCAGACACCAATCCAATAAAACTAATTTGATAAAAATATATATATACTTGTACAGTTTTTTGACATAATAAAATATATTAGCAGTTACAAATGTGTTTTCTCTCTCTAGCATTTGACAAAAACATCCTATAGAATTAATCAAAAGTAGTAACAAAACACTTCAATTTGAGCAATGCTCGAACTATAAAGTGAAACAATTGGACAATATTTCATAATAACTATTGATGCAAGATAAATAAGAGAATCAGAAATTTTATTTTAATATTTTTTTAATTGCCTATACGCAAAAATTGGATTTTTTTTCCTTTCGGGAGTCAAATGATATTTTTTTGACAAACTTTTTTTAACATCTCAATAGAGACGAAGTTGGGCTATTGTAGAAGAACCAGGAACTCGAGGCACCTGCACCTACAGGATGACAAGTCGTAAGCTCTGTAGGCTCCTGGTTCTTCTACAATATCCCAACTTCGTCTCTATTGAGATGTTAAAAAAAGTTTGTTAATAGAAATTTAAAATAAATAAAACAATATACTCAACATTGTCGATAGTTATTTCATCCTAAGAGGACGTTATCGAAACTTAAGTCCTGATAGTATCCTATCGACAACATGAATAAATTATGTAGACACAACAAATTATTTTAATTTAAGTTATCAGAAATACTTGAGGATTAATTTTTAATGTTCAAAGGTAGCCGTTCTAATTATTTGATAACATACTTCAAGGAAAAAAAATACAGACTGGTTAAATGTTCATTTTTATCAAATTGATTTCATAGGTGGTTAATTTATAGTAGAAGAGGAGAAAAGTGAAAAATATACAAGAAAAAATTATAAAAAACAAAAGATAATAAACAATTAATAATAATAGAGTGTGACTTACAAACAACGGTAGAGGTTAATCACACAAACGTGATCCAAAAAATTGTATACAAAATACAGAAAAAAGAGTCATGGAGGGTTAATGTTTCAAAAAAATAATTATGGCTTTATTAGAAATGATTTCTCCAAATAAATTAGATACAAACTAAGGTTGAATAAGTGGAAAAGAGGAAATAAGGATTTATTATTGTAGGTGAGTGAAAATGAGTTGAGATGAAGCGGTTTATGTATAGAAATATGATGTGTATGCTTTTGATACTCTGCTATACCAATATGTTCACCAATGTTCAGAATAGAAACAAGTATAAGTTTTGAATTGTTTGACTTGTCTCGAGATATTTTTTGCAAGAACAATTCCGGAAGTATAAAATTTATCATAAAGAAAATTGAGAATAAAGCATGCTCAAAGGCAGTTATAGTGATGTGAGTGTTCCTCTAAGAGTGAAATATTCACGTGATGACTAGGAAAGCGATCAGAGGAAAACAGAAGCGTACGAAATATTTTTTTATGAAAAAAATAGATATTTCATTTTTCCTAAAAGGTTGCAAGAAAACTTTGAATATACATATCGTACAAACATAATGCTAGTTTATCTTCAAAAAAAATATCAAAAGTAATTAATTTTTTTAATTTATTACAAATCCAAGTATAAATATTTCTTATTAATTTATTTATAGTAAAAATATATCAATTCAATCAACTGTAATAGTCAGTTGTGTGGTATGGATTTTTCCACTCCACTAGCCCAAAGGCATTTTTACATTTACATTTTACATTTTGCTTGTACATTTTTTTTTTGAAATCAGATTTTTAAGATTTTTTGAATGAATATGTCCTTGTAGCAAGTACATACATATACATCCTCATACATTCCCTAAATTAAGCATAAATGCTTGTGGTATAAGGCAGGATTTGAACTCGCGACCACTGGATTACCAACCCAGCGCACTAACTGCTCTGCCACCACCACTTTGATAGTATATTTTCAATTCATAATTGTATTTTCACAAGAGTAAATAATTTAAAAATAATAAGAATAATACTAAAAAATAATAAAATTGAACTGTAAATGTACTTGAACTGTAAAATAAGTTTTCTATTTTCCTCTTGAAAATGATACAAATATAACAATGTGAAGGTACTATTAGGTGAAAATAACTAAGATTATAAAAAATGTTACATAATATGTACATAAAGGAACAATCACAAAGCAGAAGTTAATGATAATATAATATATAGAGTGATCAAGTAATGCATATAAATATACACACAAAGACACGTGACACATTATGGTAAGCCATGAAGGATGGGGTGGACATAATACACCAATGATGTAAAGTAAATTAATTTTATGAGGGTACATTATAATATTCAAGTCGTTTTATATGATCATTTGATTCGGGCATGTCAATCTTGCTTCAATAATATATTCTATCATTGTTACAAGACAAAAAATAGTCAAAAATATAAAACAATGCTAATTGACTGATGAAAATCGTTGATATAAAAAGACTTGTTGACTCGGTATCGCCACAGCGAAATAAATAGTTTTGGAAATTCATGTTTAACAATATTAAACTGATTCACATGTACAAGATTGAATTGCCCGATATCGTAAACATGAATATAACTCATTATTATATAAATTTCTAATAAAAATATATTATTTCAATAAATTTATCAAAATAATAGCAACAATGGAAAGTATGATCAAAAATAATTACATATATGTTTTTTGGCACCAAAGTCTCTTCTCATGAATTCAAATCATTAAAATATACTAAATTAATAAATTTAGTGTATTAACTGATTACATTTAAATAGTCTTTCTTCCCAAATGCAAATATAAAATTATTTTACTGAATTAAGACTACTTCGGAAGCTGTAAAGTTAAAGACTTTTAAATATTGCCATAACACGGAGAAAGATATACAGTAATGGGTAATTTATAAAGAATATATGTATAAAAACACAGAAGAACTTCATTTTAATTAAAAAATATTAAATTTGCCTTTCTAATTTTGAATTGAGTTTGTTTAAAATATTTTAGAATTAAAAAAGACAATAATGAATTATATTCATGACAATTTGTTGAAATTTAAAAAATAGCAAAAAAAATATTACCAAATAAGCCTGCCTTCATTTGTACAAATCGTATTATACAAACAAAAACAACATCGTAGTTTTCAAGGGATAAAAGAAAATTAAAAATTGTACATTTTTTAATTTTAATACCAAAAATTATTGTTCATGCATTTACACCAATGCAAAATAGTTGTTGCAAAATAGGAATATAATAAGAAAATTATTCTCCATAAAAACTAAAATATAGATATATATGTAGGTATATGATAGACAATATTATATTATATGAAAAGAGAATAAAATTTGATCACATCACAACTAAACAAAAAGCCAATTATTGTTAATGTTGTAATGTTGTTTGTAAGAAAAAAAATTGCAATGCATTTGGCAACTGATGTAAATGCAACATTCCACAGTATAAATGTGCAAAATTTCAAAAATCACTTTTCTTTAAAAAAAACATATCTGCCTTGATTGTGTTTACTTTTTGAAAATAACGAATGGGTCCTTAAAACAGGTACCGATACATCATCATATTGTGTCCTCTTAACTAAGCTAGTATTTGTATAAGAAAGAGACACAAAATCAATTCCTTGGCAGGATTCGAACCCGCTTCAACTAGCCGCCCCACAACGACCTATCAGATGTGAGCAGTTATGCTTTAAAAATGTTTATTTATACTCTCAACTATTATAATAAACATGTAAAAAGAGTAAATACATATATACAAGTTTGCATATTCATTTCACTTATTTTTCATTTATTCATACATATACATAATTGACAAATAATATTTTTAACTGCAATGCCCCACTGGGTAAAAAACCTGTGCCGGGGCTAAAGCATTTTGAAATAATGATACTTTTTACAGTGAATGCCAACTAATAAACCATACACAAAAATAGCATTACAAAATTCATTCAGAATGAAATGAATTGTGTAAAACCCAAGCAATAAATCTAGTCGACTTCTTCTTTCTATTTCATCTGTTCAAACTCTCATTCCAAAAAACAAACTATTTGGACTATAGTTATAATATTTTACACAAAACCGCATAATATAAAGATTGTCAGCTTTATGGATTAAAGGTTGTCAAAAATTAAAACCTTGTTAAATTTTCTGGAGAGTAAAGTTTTGAAAAAGTATTTCCAATTCGTAGATTTAATTAGATGTAGATTTAAATAATATGGATATAGATAATAAGTAAAATTAGATGTAGACTTTTTTTATAATAATTATTAAAAGAGATAATTTATAGTCAACATTGTAACTAGCTGTGAGGCACCGGCTTAGAATAGTGCTTCCACTCTTTTCTATTATTGTTTTCGAGTGTCCCGTAAGAGCCGGGTAATCGAAAATACAACAGGCAACAATAACATCTGACATAGTTCAGCAATGAGGTTCACCACCCATTCTGAATGTAGTGCCTTTTAGGTGAGACAAGACTGGTGTGTGGGTATACACAGATGTGTTGTGCTCCCTTTTATAAGGCAATGCATACCCGCACACCTTTCGCTGGTTACCCCACATTGTGGGATATGCCGTGATGGTATGTATGTATGTATGTAACATTGTAACTTTATTATAGTACTTTTTTTATATACAGCAACACTTTACTTCAGTTCTTGATACAAAGTCTGGTTTTCAATTCCCGTTGGAATGCTTTTTATATACAGCAACACTTTACTTCAGTTCTTGATACAAAGTCTGGTTTTCAATTCCCGTTGGAATGCTTTTTATATACAGCAACACTTTACTTCAGTTCTTGATACAAAGTCTGGTTTTCAATTCCCGTTGGAATGCTTTTTCGTTCATATTTTTTAGTTGTTCGTGGAAATTATTGTAGTCACAGATATAAATAGAAAACCTTTCTACAAAAATATAAACCAAATGAAAAAGATTATAACACATAATAACATGACCCTGACTGTGACCTTTACATAAAATAAGATGTCTACATGTCAAAAGTTACACCTTCAAGGCAGATATTTAAAATAGTAAGTCACAAGACAGATCCGTATAGTCTTCAGTTGTATGTAATATGTGTGACAACATACCTTGCGGTTGATGCGGTCAATTTGTCTGTTCTGATTCTCTAACTCGGATCCCATGTCGATGGCCATGTTACGTAGATTACCGATCATGGTGTTTACCTGACCCATGTTGTCTTCCATTTCGTCTTCACGTGCGTCGTTTGTTATCCTATAATCAAAAATTTGATATTTTTCATGACTCGTTCCACCAATATTAAAAAATTGGTACTGAATAATTTTAAGGATATGTTTCAATAAACTAATCTCACTTGATTACAAATCAGTGATGTGCTCTGTAACAGCTACCAAGAGACGAAGAGGCTGGTGGACAACAGAGATATATGGAAAGATGAAGTTTGGTGCAAACCAATTATAGGATTGTGGCCCAGAAGAATTAAATTATATGTTTGGCCTTTGTGACTCAGTTAGTTAGATACCTAACTACTGATCCAAAAGCCCCGGGTTCGATTCCCGGTAGAGAAACACTTTTTATTGTGTTATCAGTCTGGATCTCTGAGAAGACAAATATTTTGTCTCCAGAACGTGGCAACTTGTTATTGGGTGTGTGGTAAATTAATATTTGACATATTTCCTGTAAGTTATTCAAGAAGCAATACAATACAAGAAATATTGTTTACCGCATTGAATTTAGGTAATTAAAATAATAAGATTTTTTAAAGCGCACTTTCATTCAGAATCATTCCAGGACAAATGATAGTTCAGTCTTGTTTTGTTCTATGAAACAAAGCTGTTTAAGTCCTTTAGAGAAAGTACTCTTCTTTTGAGCACTGCAAACATCTGGAGGTAATCCATTGCACTAAATAGATATTTTTATCCACCTAGTGTTATTTGTGATTAAAAAAAAAACACAATACAGAAATAGAATCTGACTAAAACCAAGTCAAATAAAATATTATATAAACTAGTATACATAATAATAATAAATATATAATAAAAATTTTATTCCAGTCTGTGAACAGGGGGGTGCAATGCTACATAAACCATATTTTTACATTTTTATTTATTTTGGTATGTACACAAATTTTATTATTATTCTCTAGGATGGCTCTACAGCCCATATAGAGCGTATATCTCCAGCGAATTCCTCCTCCAACCTCTCCTGTTACATGCTGTGACTCTCCAGTTTGACACATCTAGAAGTTGGGATGCATCACTTACAATGTCGTCTTCCCATTGCAACCTCGGTCTCTTTACCTTTTTTTTCCCTCCTGGGTGCCCCTCTAAGACTCATTTTTCAAATTTGGTACCCGTAAAGATGGCATTCCATCTCAGCGTGCAGAGTCTTTTATGTTCAGAGAGTTTTGGTGGTTTATAGATGTTGTACAACATTTCGTTGAATCTTATCATCAGTTATTATTATTAAATGAAAAAACTACATACCTTCCGATATATCCAGCCTGTGGACCCATGCCATTACGATCATCCATAACCCTCTGTGGTTGATTGTTCACCACTTTGCCATCATCATTACCCTTCCAGGTTCCGTCATCTTCTTTAAACGATGCACTCCTGAAAATAAATGAGACTCGTTAAAAAAAATGAAGAATACAATAAACCAGATTTTCTTACTCATTTCTCAATTTCAAATTCAAAATATGTATTTTTTTTATTTTTTACAACATTCTTTTTCATAAAGAAATAAGTGTACTTTTGAGATAAATCAACTACATATGTTGTTCTCCTATAGATATAATCAAACAAAACATAAGATCAGTCATTGCTATATTCTTTTTTGAAAAAGAAAATACCAACACATACTCATACACATCTCTTATTATCTCTTATATTACTTTTACACCAATTTCCAGTGTCCCGTAAGAGCCGGGTAATCGAAAATACAACAGGCAACAATAACATCTAACATAGTTCAGCAATGAGGTTCACCAACTATTCTGAATGATACTTTTTTAGGTGAGACGATACAGTATTTACACAGGTGTCGTGCTTCCTTTTATAAGGTAATACACACCCGCACACCTGTCGCTGGTTACCCCATATTGTGGGATATGCTGCGACGGTATGTCTGTCTACTCTTACAATACATTATAAACATGCTTTTTTTTACAAGAAAAATAAAAAAGTACCTACATATAAAAATACATAATAAAACAATTAAGTATTATTGCCCCACAATATTCAGTGTAGTCACTTTAAACTATTTTAACATATTTTGTTTTATTAAGACAATTAATGATATGTTTAACCAAGTCTTCAAATTAAATGGTGTTTTAACCGTAAGTAACCGGATTTATAAAAATATCTCTAAATGTATCGTTTATATAATAACTCCAGTTTCAGCTTTGTAGAGCATTATTCTGATTATGTGCCTCGCACAAAATATGTCAAAAATCAAAATAAATAAATAGAACAAAAGCAAAAAGAATTTTATTTTGATTTAAGTAATAACATTGAGTTATATCAAGAGTTATCAGTCCATGAACTAAATTTAGACATTAATAGATGCTTTCACACTCTAATTATTAATGTTTTTAAAAAACTATCTTACTTGTTACATGGCAGCACACAGATTCCACAGCACTTTTCCATGCCAGAGAGATTTTTTTCAGCCTCCTTCATGTCAGCATTGATCTGGTCCATTCCCTCCTCAATGCGGTCCAGTTGCTCTGTTTATTGCCAACAGAACAAAAAAAACGCCATCAGAGGTCAAACATTTTACACCGGTACAGTATTACAAACAAATTATTTGAAAGCAGACGTCACCATTCTAAGTATTTCAAATTATGTAGTTACATTAACAAACTCAAAGTATTAAAAAGATTTATGTGAGAAATATTTTCTTATAAATTTCTCAATCAAACGATCGGGAATCGAACCCAGGACGCTAGGACCGAAGTCAAACGTTTTACTACTTATGCCACGCCTTGATTTATACATTTTATAAATGCTAAATACTCACAATAGTTTAACGCTGTCATGCAGATCTTTCAATTAATCGAAAAACTATTTTTTAAATGTGTTACATATTTTATTTACACAACAAAAAAGGATAATAAAACTTAATATTTTATTCATAAAAATCTTATACAGGGTTTTGGTTAACAACAAGTAATATTGAAATAATAAATAAATACATTAATGTTTTTTTATTTAAATACATGTTTTATTAAGAAAATGTCACTATGTAGCAACAGCACATAGGGGTAAGACTGATATCTGCTTTCAAACATTTCTGTTAAAATTTTGGAAAAAATGTTATCCATTTTGTTAATTCACTAACACAATACATAATAGTATTTTTAGAATCGCTGAAAATTATAAAAAACAAAAAAGAAACATCTTTTCCAAAATGGAATTCGAATCATTTCTAAAAAATATATTTGACAAATTCACATATTGTCTTGAATCAATAAAAAACTCTTATTATTTTACGAATGACAATAAAAACGAAGTATGTTACATTATATTATGATGATGCCAAAATGTATTGTGACAACACTGTTTGAATTTGTCACATGTATTTTTCATCAGTTTCATTTCTTTATTTAAAGAAATACAACTAATGTTAGTATGATAACAAATACTCAAAAAGTTTCAAAAAGGCTGTTAAAAACACTTACAATAAATGCCTTTTCAAATAATGTGTAATTATTTGTCTATTTTAGAATTCTCCAATATGACATTTTCTTTGTGACTCAATTTCACTTTTATTTTATGGTGCTTCTCAGGTGGCCAATAACTGTTACTATGTAAAATATTTATTGAAACACACCCAATAATAAGTTGCTAGATTCTGGAGACTCATTATATCAATTGTCTCACAGATCCAAACTGAAAATATAATTTAAAATTGTGTCTCCACTGGAAATCGAATCCAGGACTTTTGGCTCAGGACTCAGATGTATAACTATTTGAACGAGGCGAATACAGGTATCTAAAAATATTCATATCATTAAATAAAATAAAATGTCTTAGTTTCTACCATGACATCATGTTGAGTATTTTTATGTCAACTAGTTTCGGAGACGTCTCCGAAACTAGTTGACATAAAAATACCCAACGTGGTTAGAAACTAAGATATTTTATTTAATTATATTGGTTAAAATGTGCCCCAAAGAATTAGCAGAAAAGTATGAAGATATTCATATCAAATTCACTGAAAGAAATTTACACAATTCCATTTATTCATATTTTTTTGATTATTCTTTTATATTCATAGAGGAATTATTTTCTATTCTATCAAAAAAATATTTATTTATTAAATCCATTTATGTGTAAAAATGATTTAGGATTCAAATTCATTAAATCTGTATGATAAACATATTATGGTTTAACGTACAATATTAAAATACCAAAAAATAAATGAGACATTGGTCATGTTAAAAACTCTGGATCCAATTAGGAGTTGATCCAATCTTTACACCAAACAGTCAAATTAATGTTGACAACTATATAAATAGACAAGGTGTTGCAACAACCTTTTAGAAACAATTTTTGTTCATAATATTTATATAAAAAGCGGCATACCACCTGTGGATACATAGAATATTTATATATAAGAAACATTCACTACATTCCTCACACATTACCAAGGAAAGCCAACAAGAGCGCACTATATTTATGTTTGTGAATAGATGTTATTGTTATATTTTGTAAATTATGTATTCTTTTTGCAATAAAAAAATAATGCAAATTCTTTAAACTTTGATTCAAATTCGAAAGAGACATAATTGTTATCTACACTAACAAAAACAAATACAAACAACCAAACAGCATTAATTTCAAGGGGTCGGCTATACTAAATGTAAATCCTTAACTCATGACAAGTATTTAAGCATTAGAAGAATCTAGAATAATTCCCACTACTGCAAGGGGTGCATAAAAATTTGTATGTTACCTATCTGTAATTTTATTTATTACAAATTGTTCACCTCGCATTACCTGGCATTAAACATTACCATCATTGCCTTATGATCATACCTATTTCTTAAAAAAACTATTTTCTGGGAAGGTATCACTGTATATTTTTAAAAGAATATGAATAAGTGTTGCATCATCTAAAAATAAGATAAAATTGTATTTTTTTTGCTTTGTGGTGTTATTACTGTGACTTGCTACTAACTTCGCTTATCTCCCTCCACCCTATTCATTCCTCTGGGATAAATTTGAGGTTTTTTGGTTTACAAATGAAAAGCCGGAGCGTTAATATGCAGCCATGCCTTGCTCATTGTTAGAGAATCATTTACACAAATAAAGGCTCCACTGTATGAAGGATTTGATCATTAAAACACAATATGTAAATAGAGAAAATATTACATACAATCTTTGATACAATCATCAGAACAAGTGAGAACCAATAATAATGATAAACCCTAAATGGAAGACAATCAAATACAAATATCACAATTCAAAAGAAAAAGCTATAAAAGAATAGTGTACAGAATTTCTATGAATTTCTATTCTGTCAAGTATTTTAGACTGGACAATTGTGTTTTAATATTTTACTCTTACACAACCCAAACAATCCACATAGTTAGAAGATTTTTTGCAAAAGTAATAATATAACTGATTGGGAAGGTTTAAATTAACATAATCAACGAAGGCTGGAATAATACAAGAAACTCAGCTGTGTCCCGTACAAATCTTTGAAGAAATTATGTACATACCTGTCTAGATAGTCGAGAACCTACAGCTGATGAAATAAATATTTGGTACATAAAAGAGTTAAATAATATGACAAATTTCAACAAGTCATAAATATAGAATTGTGTCAAACAACAGTTATGTCTCTTCGAAATCAAAAAATGTCTTTGTTTTATTCCGATAACTCCCGTAACACTGGTATGTTGAATGTTATTTTGTAAAGTACTGTTATTTTGTTTGAAAATCAAAAATATAGGTTTGTTTCAAACCGATCTTGGCAATGAGAAATGAGTGAGGCCAAACAATAGGTTTATTTATGTTTGAAATGTTTGCAGAAAACTCTCTCCGGTGTGTATGAATAAGTGTTTGAAAGATTAGAGAAAATAATAAAAGAAGATACAGTAGACTTGATTATTCAAAATATATTATTTAACAGGCAAAAATTTAACTGACAATATATAGACAATCTGTTATTTATTTCCACACATGTTGAAATACTTTGAATAATTATATTTGGGATATACTAACCCACAGTAAAACTCTTTGAGGAGTGCGATGCTGTGAGACGAGTAAGAATGAGGACTTTGGGTAAATACCAAATATTAACTTAAATACCATTATTAAGTACTGATTAATTGGATACCTGGAAAGTAAGTAGAGGGAGCGCAATGGACCTTAAAGGCCACAGTGCATGATACATCCCAAATAATAATAAAAAATAAATAACCCACAGAGAAACCGGAAATACCTATTTACATGGCTGCGTTAAAATAAGCAGTAAATTTCAATTCTTGACAGTTTACATACTTTGATGTGACCCGATTGTGAAAGCAGATTTGTAATATGTTCAAAATCTATATTTTTTTGTTATAAAAACCACAAGAATTATTTTCAATTTTAAAAAATCAGTTAAAATTAAACTGTGGTGAAGTACATAGTGACAAGTGGGTTAAATCCTTTTTGTTGATAAAGTATCAAAAGAGACTTCAAGTGCAACATAAACACAAAGATACAGCTAGAAGTTTATAATATATTTATATATTATCAACCATTATTGTGATCATTTAAGTCATAAGTTGTTGCTGAAGATGAGCAGAAACTCGAAAACGTTCTAACACGTATGTTTTTTTTTAAAGATATTTATTTTTTAATAAAAAGTAATACATTCTTATTTTCCCGCCAAACTGCAAAGCAGTTTTTTGGCAGCTTATGTCAAAACAAAGTAAAAGTACAAAGTTTGTTGTTGGTTTTTTAATGATGAATTATGAATTAACAAAGCTAATGGACAGACAGTTGTTGAAAATCAAGTCTCTGTAACCAAAATACATAAATTGTTTATGAGTGAAATAATGAGTCATTTTTCTGCAAATATATCATGGATCAATACACAACTGAATTCCCATAAAGACAAAATTTCAATATATTTTTTTTACTCAATATTGTTGTGACATTTTTTGGAGAAAATAAATAAAAGTTCGAGACTCCACGGATTTCATTAAATGTTAAATTTGATGTTTGAATTGTTAAGTGAATTGTAATTTTCTTGGTAGAACATCACAATTATGTTATTATAACAAGAAAATATTAAATATGTAGTAAATTTGTTTCATAGAGCAGCACAAAACTGAACTATAAACACCCTGCCCTTAGAATGATCATTAATCATTAAACGGCGCTATAAAAATCCCTATTATTATTATTATTATCAACAAACTAATAACTATATTGTTTACTTTTAATCCAAATTCTCTACATTGTTTAAATACAAAATAATTTGATAAAAAAATAAACAATACATCAATAAAACTTTAACACTTTGGATCACATGAACTTTGATAAAGGTTAGTTGAGTAGATGACAAAAATTTTGAGAATTTATAGGAATTACATTTATCAATAATATAAAATATTATATAATCAATATAAAATATAAGAATGTTAGTAAATAAATGAGACAATGTAGTATTATAATAAGTATTGAGTTAATAGTTATACAATATATTTATGTGAGTGAATATTGTTAATATGGGTGAATATCTGAAAGAGATTAAAATGTATTAATAACAAGTTTCTGAAAAATATTAAAACATTTTGTAAATGAACAGAAAATTCATAAATATCAGTATGCAGCGGACGAAAAAAATAATACCATATTCAGTTTTTTTTTTACATTTCAGTTTCCCAAGTCACACATCGAAGTCAGATACTTTCTAAAGAGAACCTTAAGAGTCAAAAATGGTAAACAATTATTTATGGATACCAACTGAAAAGTTTACTTGATGTTCATAGGCAATATTTCTCAGAGACTGGAACTAAACAATGACTGGGACGCTTTAAAGAGGTACCTAGCTGAAATGTGAAAGAGGCAATATGATTGCAATGTTTAAAACAGAAAATACAAATTTACTTTTCCACTACGCACAATATTTATGAACTTTCCCCTCAATGCATATGTTTATGACATGTAATTATTATATAAAATGAAGGGTGGTGTTATTTGAAGTTGTCTTTCATCTGTCGAAAGTCTGTAAACTTGTTTGAATTGCGTTGAAATTGAATATGGAAATACGTTGTACTATAATTGAAACAGAATCTACCAAATCAGCTCTCATCTAAACTGTCTAAGGTATATATGTAAACATGTTTGACAGTAGAAAATGTCAAGATATATAGAGAAGACACAGTTAATGAAATAAATTAGATAATGATCATGTGTAACGAAGGAATTATGCGAAAGAGATAATTAAAATCTTATCCGCTGTTCACAGAGTGCATTATATGGTATGTATTGTTGTGGCTATTGTAGCGAAGAGATACATACATGGATCAGACACCAAAAGAAACATTCCAGAGAGAAGATATGTCAATAGAAGAATGTATTAAAAGTGTAGGTATACTTTGAAGATTAACTAATAGTTTCTGAAGCAGTGAATGTAGTAGATATAATAGTAATCATGTATGGATTCTTTTGAAATAAGCTCTATAATCTACTTGTGCTTCTAACAACAACATGCAATGCTTCATTATTGATCAAGTCATATAACAATAATCGAGTGTCATTTAATATACAAGTATTATTTTGACTGATTTATACAAACATTTCGTTTAACCGATAGAAACATTTATAAATCTGATTAAATACATAAGTACAACACAAAAATAACTAATTAAGTAGGTACACAATCTTTGGAAATCTGTTTGATAATTGAACTTTAACAAAACAGATCTATTAAGAAGTTGTATAATTAATGAAGTTTAGATAATTCATTAATAAAATTGAATGATACATAAATATGACAACCATTTGTTCGTTAAATGTACCAAACAAACCAAATCGTAGAAAAAAATCATGAGAATTTACAAATAAATTCATGCAATGCAATTATACATAATTTTAAAAAGACACAGATACTTGTATTATGTATATACAATAATGAAGCATTACACCAACTACACATTTCAGTTCCATAGAAACCGAACAAAATAAAAATAAAATCAGAATAATATAAGAATTATAATTGCATGTGATTAAAACATAATTAATAAAAAATAATAAAATCATAGTTATCAAGGTGCTCTGAAATAAAATATACAAAACAAGGGACATTCGATTCTGTGAATAAATGGATAATTATCTTAAGTTAATTAAAACTGAGTAAAGGATTTTGTATATCAAAAAGTTCAACTGTATTCAGGAAACAATTGATGTGCTCATTATGACATTGTACAATTTTTTTGAAAATTTATTTAAAAAGCTACTTATAGATAATATAATTATTCAAATAACAAATTATTTTTGAATCATTATTCAAACAAGTAAATGTTGTATTCTTAAGTTTATTTATTTATTAAGAATATTCATAATAAAAATTATAATTTAAATAAAAAAAAGGTTGCCAAATTCAAAGAATCGTATCCACCCCAAGAGAAAAAATCAACAAAAAAAAGGAAATGATATAATCAAAATGGTTTTTAAGATGTTGTTTTTTTTTTATTATTATTTTGTTGTTAATTGTACAAAGGTGTGGATGCTTACCGCCTTGCTCGTCCAGCATGACGAGAGTTTTCATGCCCACCTCGTGGCTCTACAAAACACACACACACAGTGTAACTAAACTGGATCACACCTCCATACCCTCTACACCATAGTCGGGGAGGAGCATAGCGTGGACTGAACAGCCTCAGGGAAAGGTTTGTACAAGGAAGCTTTCGTAATACGTCAACCCAGACCAATAAAACCTCTATTTGTATTTAATATATAATTGACAAGACATAGATTTGCAACTGCGATGCCCCACTAGATAAACAACCTGTGCCGGGGTTAAAAAATCAATAAAGCCAACAGATTGTAATTAATCCATTCACAAAATTCCAATTCCAATTTTGTTGGACAACAAATAAAAGATTTCCATGAAAATTTAAATTTATAAAAAAATATCTAATCATAGTAGACATGAAATAATAACAATTAATGAACAAATTATCAGAATCGGAAATTTGTACACATGTTGTTAATTGTTGATCAACAATCAATACTCTTTTAAATTTCAAATTGAATATGATTAAAAAAAGCACCGATAGAATGATAATATTAAATAAATTATCAGGAATAGATCAAAATATCTGTGATATTAAATACTGTATCATGTGCTAACCCAATTTTTAAATATCTTCAAAATGTTGCAATCTAACATATCTTGATGATTTAAATTTGGGTAACTTTTTAAAATACCCCATTGTGGAATTTTTATCGAACGAAAATTAAGAAAGCTTCCAATTAAATTAGGTAGGATATTGATTCAAATGAAAAATAAAAAAGATCAAACGATTATTAAAATTAATTGATAAAAAAAAAACTACATTTACTGCATTGAGTTAATTTGATCCATTAAGGGATTGAGTTTAACAAAAAGTTTTTGAAAATAATCAAATGAAAAATAAATAAATAGGTACATAATATATTAATAAATCAATAAAAACAAAAAACAAATCAAAATGGAGAATGTTTTTAAAATAATGATGATATTTAATGAATCCGCTAAAACCAATCCCTTATGACTATAGAGATGGACATTTTATTTAAATCTCAATCACTACATTAATTAATCAGTTAAAAAATAATTATTGATTAAAAAAAAACAAAATATTAAATAATGTGAAATAATAATGAATGAGGGATTCAATTGGATAAAAATGGATGTCAACATGATAATAAAAACTGAAAAATAAACAATAAAAAAAAATTAAGCCAATATATATTATCAAAAGTAAGCCATTCCTATGACAAAATTAATATTAGCTTATCAATAATAATAAAAAAAATAAAAAACAAAATTCAACAATACCAAAACAAAAACATGAAAGGACAATGGAAACTCTTCCCCCGTAAGTTAAGAGATTGAAAGATTGAGATTTGGGGCTATAAAGTTGAGTTATGATTGGAGAAAGTTTCCATTGTCGACCAATATAAAGAGGAAAGATGGAAGAGCCATTGGACATTCCTCCATACATCGCCGACACACTAACATCCTCAACAATTAAATGCTTTTCTCTCTATTTATAAGACATTAAAAATTAAACATAATCCAGATACAAAAATGAAAACAATAAGAAACATAAACACATCTTTCCTAAACATCTATTATAAAATATATATATATATCAATAAAATAGAATATAGAAAAATCTGATAGAACGAATACTTAGATGTTGAAGATGAATCTTTTAACTATATAATGATAGCAAATTGCAACAATCAATCGGGCATTGGAACGTTCTATAAATCATAATAGAATAATTGTAACAGAGAAAAAACCCCATTAAAACACAGAATAACAAACAAACATATCCCATTAAATACAAAAGTGTACACAACGGCCAGCAGATTAGATAAGAGACCGATATATGAGAGAAAGAGAGAGAGAGAGATGTATGTATATATACATATAACACTGAGTAGATACATATAACAACGAAGTGGGCGAGAGAGCTGGCAAACACAATATAGAGCTGCCTTACCCCCCTGGCGGCCCAACAGGCGAGAGCTGACCACGCCGGACTCCTCGCTCTACATACACATAAGAGAAGATGTCTTGAGGGGCTGGGCGGGGGCGGGGTGCAGGGGTGGGGAGGGCGGGCGGGCGGGCGGGGCGGGGCGGGTGCGGGCGCGTCCCCCCCCACCCGCCCAGGGAACACGGCACTGGCGAATGTCACGGAAGGAGGAAGAAGCGAGGCGGAGGCGGTGGCGCCCCGCGCGAGGCACCACCGCCCCCCAAGCTGACACTCGGCCATTCTTCGACAAGACTGACAGTGGCACAGCGCAAGGAACTAAGGATATAAACCACTGACACACATGCAGCTACCTTGCTAGGTCTGTATAGTATTGTTCTGCTGGTTGTCTCCCTATAATGGGATTGTGTGTCCGCCCGTGGTGTCCACCGTGTGGTTTGGTGTCTGGTGAGATTCATGTTGTGCCCTATCCTACAGCTACATATATAGATAGATACTCCTTGTGTCAGTACGGTACAGTGTTAATGTCAAGTAGGTATAATGGATCACTCACCTCCCTGGTCGTCTAGAGCGACCAGAGTGCGTATTCCGGCCTCCTTGCTCTACGGGCCAGCCAGAAACAGAAATTGACAAATATCCATGTTAGTCTATAAAGGTGGGTGGTGTGGACAGACAAGAGGGCTGCAGACTTGTACTGTACCCTGACTACTACACACTGCACTGTGTACTGTATTGTACTCTAGGTACTGTCATTGTGTATATGGTACAAATGTCTGCAACCCACTTCTCTGTGTCTTCACATACTGTGTCTTCACATAATGGATGGTGGTCAGCAAGTGAGTCAATATTAAGAGAAAGAGAACTTATCAGTTAGTATTATAATGTGAGACCTTATCAGTGTAAAGCATTATATATCACCATGTTAGTAGGCCGCCATACTTGCTTGGCTTCCCCTGCCATAGTCGGGATGTCTGTGAAATCTGCGAAGAGTAGTGGTTAGAAGAGTCACCGAGACCACTGTGATGGCCCCATGTGATATGGCGAGCGTGTTATATTATGGGCATTATGTTACCAAAGTTTGACGGGAGCCATGACTGTCTTATGATGGTTATGACACGATATATGATGAGCGAGGATGAGCGAGTGCTATGATATCAGAGGGAGCGATATAGAGCGAGATAGAGATGTGAGAGCTGTGAGGTGAGGTGAGGTGAGGTGAGGTGGAGTGGACACTGTGACAGATATATTATATAGGTATAATGCATTGATGGTGGCAGTGACATGCGCTTCATTAATGTTCAGATGTGCCAACTGATCCACGGTATACAAGAACAGTAGACTGAGGACTAAAACTAAAACTCAAAATCACAACACACTAAATCACTACAAACTACTGGAATATGCTAGGGAATGATTCAAAAATAAAAATACAATCACGGAACAAAATGGATATTAAATCATTTGTTACAGAGTACAACCGTTTAAATGTCAAGTGACTGAGGTGTGTTTGTCGATGCTTTCATTTTACTTTCAAACTGATAGTATAAAACTAACTACTTATTTGTCTTATAAAATATTAGCTGGATGTTAAAATATGTGATTTATTGTAGTCGGGCAGAAATACTCTACTAAAATATTCAACATTCAATGATGACACGTTGAGAAACACGTAATTCATATAATTATATTTACTCGTACACCTACCTATTGTATCACTTTAAAAATCAATAATTCTTTCATTCCTATTATTACAGATAAATATCTTTTTATCTCTTCAATTTCATTATTTTTTTGTAAAAAAAATATTTCACGGGAGTCAAATTAGTGAGTGAAAGATATTTTTTGTAATTCTAACTTTAAAATGGTTAGAACTGCGGGTGATTTGTATTTATGTTAAATGAACTAGTCAAAAAAACTACATATTGAATTTACACGAATGGAAGTAAAATAAAAAAAAAAGGAACATGAATATTTTGAATACAAATTATTTAAAAATTGTGCAATATGCATGCATTGTATTTGTCAAATAATAAATGTCATCAAATTACTTTGTCATCTTTTTTTTCAAATTTAATATTCATACGTGATTAATGTCTGTTATCTAAAATCATAATTTTTAAAATAATCTTGAATTAATGAAAGATAATATAAACATGTTTTCTGTCTGATAAATTATAACTTCCACTAGGTATGGTTAACTTCATATATTGCTGTTTTCTGTCACTTCATACATAATAAAATTTAAATAAACAAACAATATTGTAATATTTTGGAATAAAAACTCAACCAAAAATACACAACGAAGTTTTTTGAGTTCTATTCCTTTTTCTCATTACTCACATATTTATCTCCCTTTTATTTTGTGAATGATTAAACGTGGCGGCATTGAAATTTCACACAAATCCTTTTTAGTTGCAAAACATTTTTTTTTGTGAAAAATTTCACATATTTTGTTTTCAATTTGAATCAATCAAAGTGTGAATTTCAGTTTTCAACCACTCATTATAATAACCTCAAAAAAACTGTTTCTTATAACATTAAAATATATCTATCAGTGACATAATTCAAATTCCTTTTCTATCTGTATATCAGCATTCTAAATATCTTATATATGTAAAAAAAAAAAAGATCAGGCATCAAGATCTAAACCAGGTTCAATCATCGGTAAGGTCAGTCTATTTTCAGATTTAATATGTGAAATCTTCAAATTGTATTCAACGTAGTATCTTTTTGTAAAAAAGTAACTACAAATAAAACCATATGATATATTTCAAATACTCAATAATGGAAAAAAATCTAAATTGTTCAATCAACGTCCATTCTAGGTGTAAAGAAGTGTCTTGTTTTAACAAACTTATTAAATGCAATATTGATAATTTACCAAAATAAAAAAATAAACTGAACAGTGAATAGATAGGTAAACTAATTGACTGATGAATTAAATGTATGAACAAGCATTAAACACGTGCAGATGAAACCGATGAATTGTGAAAGAGAAAACGATGAATGAACCTGTCTGATAGTTTGGAATGTTTCTGTGTTATGATGATTGTAAAAGCATGAGAATATTCTAGTACTAATGTGATTGTAGAATATCTGACATAATCTATTTGAATCCTATTGCTATGCTAATAATATTCTAGTTGTGAATTCATGAACTAGCTGTTGTGAATTATGAAATATTATAATGTAAAATAACTAATTATTATTGTTGATCGCCTAGTTATTGGCTCCCGATTTGTAAAATAAAAAATGCTAAAATCGTTGCATACATAATATATATATAATATAATAATAATATATAAATAATTTTTGCCCAGTATATTTTGTCAATCCCACATGTTAGTACAGGTTGCTCAAGTGAAAACCTGGAGATAATTTTATATATTTTTAATAAAGAAAAGAGGAGATTTTATGAGTGGAGTATTAAAGAGATAGTCATATTGTGTGTACAACATGCTTTATTACAATAATTTATACGTTCAATGAGTTCGCTTGAGATCAGAAAATTACATATTCTTACTGCACTGCAAGTCTATTGAAATTTAATATAATTTTAGACAGTAAATATATTTGAATTTAATTTTATAAAATTTATATTTAAATAATACTAACATTTATAGTTTATAATGAAAAATACATTTGTAATGAAAAGCTTGATAATATGAAAGTGTGATATAAAAAATTGTTAAAAGAAAATTTTGTATCGTAATAAACTGTAATAGACATGTAAAAATAAATACCATATAATAAAAAAGCATTGATAATATTTTTTTAAAAGCTGTTGAAATAATTTGTTGATAACTATTTATTTAAATATTATAATTGTGATTCTCAAGTGAACTCGGCCACATTGATGGACATAAAATAATACATCATAAGACAAGTTACAGCGGACTGGTGTACAGTCAACAGAGATTTTACAATATATATATAATTATAAGACACGCATACAATAGATAGACAGAAGAAGTAGGAGAGGACTGGGTGAAAAGATTATTAAGGAAACATCCACATAGAGTCAACAATAATATTTTACATGGGTAAATGTGGAAATAGTGAAACAACATACAACAATCAACAGCCACTAACAGCGGATATTATATAATGTAGGGTGGTGGGTGGTGAATAATAGTCGATAGCGGAGATAGCTCAGCTCAGCTCAAGTATATTGTGCCCTTACAAACATTTTCAAATCAGCCAATCAAAAAGTCCCTTTACATTGGTGGGAATATTCACTGCCATATAATTTCTTAAAGAAAATGTATTATCGATCGTGGTATTGTGTTGACCAAAGGAATTCAAAACCCCAAATAGTATAAGAATATGTTCTATCAACACCATTTTGTAATGCTAATAGTATTTGCAAATCACTTATTAAATATTTCAATCTATGGGTGACAGTTACACGTAAAGTATTTACTGTGATCCGCCAATAAATACTGATGTATCGTGGTATTTACAGAACGTGTAGTCTAGTGTATTGATGGATGTCAATATTTATTTATGGATTTAATTACTAATTTATTAATCCATCGATAAATACTGACGTCCATCAATAAATACTGAATTGATGGATCACAGTAAATACTTTACGTGCAACTGTCGCCTTACTTAACTTGATCTTTAAAATAGTTCTTAATTTCAAATCTTAAATTATTTCTTAAAATTGTGAGATTTTGTGAATTATTAACTGATCTAACAACATAATTTTTAATAAATTAGTCAGTAAATATTTTATGGCAGTTCAAACTGATCTTTTATGATTATTATGCTAAAAACTAATGTAAAAACCGTAATTAGCACAGTTGGTAAGCCATTTGGATTCCGTGCAGGCATCTTGGATTTGATGCCCAGCAGAGGAGAAATTTGTTTAAATTCATCCGATGCAAATATTGCTTCTTTGGACTGCAAACACTAGTTAGTTGGAAGAAATTTCCATTTGGCAATAAACTCACCACTTGCGCAGGGTGCAAGGAAGTGTTTATTATTATTATTATTATAGTCATAAAATGGCATGTTTCAAAAGAACTGTCCATCAATTGACCGATGACTTGAATTTGAACTCAGACTACTTCCATAATATTTTATGATTTAAATTTTTAGCAAAATAATAATAAGTATTTTTACAGTAACGCCCAACCGCCATGGCACAGCTGGTAAGCCATTCGGCTTCTGTGCAGGCATCCTGGGTTCGATTCCCAGCAGAGGAGAAATTTATTTAAATTCATTTCTCACGCAAATATTGCTTCTTTGAGCTGGAAACACTGGTTAGTTCAAGGCGCTAGTGCAAGGAAGTATTTATTATTATAATTATATTGGTTTATGTTAAAACAGTTCAGGTTAACCAATTCCATATTGAAAGAATCCCTAGCATGTTCATATGAACATCTGCTAGTGCTTAGAACTATTAAGTACCCATTAACATGTATACTATAAAATCATATCATAGCACTTTCATAATAAAGTGCTATGATATGATTTAGTAAGCAGTAACTGTGTTGTATCAGTGAGCTCCCTTATTAAATATGTCAGTGAATATTCAAAACTAAATACCAGATCCCATGATTTAAAATTTTATTGCATCAGCATGTTATGACAACAATAAATCAAACATTAATTAATAAAAATATAATATAAGTCATTTGATTGATTGCATGAAATGCATTTTATAGGATGGCACACAACAAGCGATTCCGTTGAACAATGCAAACATGCATGACATATTCAACATTGATATTACGTATATAAAACATTTATAGCCTCAATGTATTCCATGCTGTAACAGATCATGCTGTATGATACAACTATCTCAATTGTTCCTTGTATTGAAAATTGAATAAAAATCAAAGGATGACATTAACATTGATTTAAAACGTGGTAAGTTTTTGACGAGATCTCACGTAAGGGCACAATATAACTTGGATTGATGATACAAATGTACAATGTTTTGATAAGACGATCGGAGACAGTCAATAAGTACTGCAAACCATTCGGAAAGGCAGTCGGGGTTCACATATTAATAATATTATGATACATAATAATAAAAATATATAGTCGGCAACACCTTTGTTCAAGCTCATTTAAAGCACATAAACATACATAGTCGGAGAATGCAAATATTACTAATATTTTAGAAACAATTTATGTAATGGACAGTGCCATTTTTCTAGATGTGATAATTTTGTGTAGTTCTTATTCTGAATAAATCATTACAAATATTCCTTGAAACGAATTTATGCTTGGTAAAATAAATTTCAAATTCTAGCTTTAATTAATATTCAAATTTCATTGTGAAGCAAATGAGTAACTTAAATTAAATTAAATCACATGTTATTAACTATCAATATATTAGCATATCATTTTATGGTTCAATTTAAAAATAAATTCATATAATTTTGTAATATTTGCATCCTTCAGAGTATATAATAAAAGGGGAATTGGGATAGGTATGAAATATATTAGTTTATGTTATATATTTATGAAAAAAAAAACTTTACACTAAAGACAAAATTGTATATAAATTGTAAAAAAAAACTGTCATCACTAGTTAGTGAAGAGGGTTCAACAAACTATTTGCAGAATATTTAAAGGGGGGAAACATGGCAAAAGTGTGCATAGACAAAAAGAGAGAGAGAGAGAGAGATAGACAAAGATAGAAAAAGAAAGATTTCTAGATAGAGGGAATAAGCGAGATTTTGGAATTCGCCAATTTACACGTGATCATGAACTTTGCAGTTTATAATTTGTAGGATGAACATGGACTGTTTTTATTTAATTGGATGAACATGGACTCCACTTGTGGGGGTTTATTCCTAAACAGTTTCTGAAAACTCAGCCAAATTTAATTTACAAAAAGGTAATTCATACTCATATTTTAAGACATTTAAATTATATTTGACACAAGTCAAATATAAAATTTGATATTGGTTATAAATGGCATTGAAACCATCCTAAAAAGACTCATATTTGGCATTAATAAGTTACATTTGACATTAAACTCATTTATTGGTGGTTGACTGGTAGAAATTGTCTGCAATAAGTCACCACGTTGTTTTATCACAATAAAAGTTTTTAATTATTATTATATTATCAAAACATAAAAATACAGAAAAATGCATAAATGAATTCAAATCAATACATTTTTACATTGAAATGATTTAGTGAGAATCTGCGTCATGTACATACTATGCAAATCATTTTTACTTGTAGGAATTTTACTATCTGAATATAAATAAAGCTGAGTCATTTAAGAAAAAAAACTGTTTAAGGATAGGTCTTTTGAATCAAGAAGTCATTATTTAGACTGGATGTAAAAACGTTGGGTGGTCATTGGTCATATTCAATATTTATTGGGAAAGACAAAATATGCACATAACACCTAAGGGAGAGAACACATATTTTTGTGTAGGACGGAAATATTACATGATTTTCTTATGGGATACATAGGATGGGACAGGATACCAAAAATATAGTCATTAGGGTTTCAAACATTAATCAAGAATGGAATTGATAAAAAAAATCTTTGACTTACGAGCAAATTGTTTACTGATTTGGGATCATTGAGTATAAATGATTAGACCCAATACGACCACAAAAAAAGATAATAGTATATGATCAAGAAAAATAAACGTGATCAGAATACAAGAACTAACCTTGAGTGAAACAGGAAAGACAATATGTATATGATTAATTGAAGCTGCCAAAAAAGAATCCATATAATTTAAATCAATGTGTGGGACGATTTTCTTGAAAAATAAAAAATAAACAGTATTTTTTTAAGACAATAAAGGAGGGATGTATTCTTGGGAAATAGGTCAAAGTTTAAAAAATATTTCATAATTTTCCTGTGAAAACAAAAGGTGGAATACGTAGATACCTGTGTAAAAAAATATTATACATTTGCATTAATTGGACTGAAATGTACATCATAAAAGTTGGGGGGGGTGTAATGTGATGGGGTGGAGGGAAGAGACAAGGAGATGGATGACACAATATTAATTAGTAGCAAAGGGAGGTTAACAACCATTTCCAAAGGGTAACAAACCGAATACACATATAACAGTAGTACAACATGACAGCCCATCAAACAAATATACACTGGAGGCTACAATACGAGATGTTCCGTAATACAATACATTGCTGTTCTCTAGGACTTAACAAATCAGGCTGGACCAAAACTGAGATTCGATGGTGAAACAATTAATAAACTGAGACTCGACAGTGAAACAGTAAATAAACTGAGATTCGACAGTGAAACAGTAAATAAACGGAGATTTGACAGTGAAACAGTAAATAAACTGAGATTCAATAGTCAAACAGTATATAAACTGATGTTTCTATTTTGTTAATGTTGACGGGATTGATGTTGTAAAACTCTTGTTCCTACAATTGACTCTAGTTCCATATATATATTTTCCTTTTTACAGAGACTGTATCGGCGACCGTAAGGGCCTAGTTAGCCTAAACAGTAGTCCTATATAAAGGAAAACACAAATATGGAACTAGAATCAATTTATTTTATTTAAAAACCCTATAATATAGTTATTCTAGGTACAATTGAAGAAATCCGAAAATAATAGAAAAATATTGATTGTAAATCCAGAATATCAATAATCAATAATTGATTTTTAAACGGACATCTTTTTTCCGTTTAAATGGATTCTAGAGTGAAAATAAATAATGTTTATCGATTATTATATCTAAATCGATTTTTGAAAGTAAAAAAATGTATTTGGAAAATAATGTAAGATATTTGTAGCCAGATATTTCAAATCGCGTAATATTACATAGAGATAATTTTCTCAAAAGCAAAAACTAGGATGGAAATGTACACGTACGCAATAAAGAAAAACGTGATTTCGTTGTTTCTACACCGCGCTGTGTTCATAATAATAATAAATTCTTCCCCAGACGACATCAGAATACTATCAAATATCGTTGCCAATGAAATATAACCATGTCGTAATTATTTTAAAACTTCAGAGTGCTAAGTATAATATCTCCCAAATGGCCAAACACGAAAAGTTTAAATGAATAATAAAAAATGTCCTTCCAAACAACCTTTTTTAATCTGAAATTTCAAAGTTATAAGTCTGTCTTTCCTAAAGGAATGAATAATTTTCAAACTATTTTGGCTCAAGATGAGGTAAAATTGGTACGTATTTGTTGTGTTTTTCATTTATATCAAACTAGTTTATTTAAAAGGTACTAAAAGTTTCACAGCGCAAATCAGCATAACTTGTTTAATTTTAGGCCAAATTGTCGAGCTTGTTCATCATTGGGGGGTTATTTGGATGACCAGCATTAGTGGTTCCATATCAGGGATATGGATGCAGTGTGCCCAAGACAGGGAGTTGTGGAGGATCAAGGGGGAGGCCTATGTCCAAGAATGGATAAAAACAGGCTGAAGAAGAAGAAGAAGAAGAAGTCGAGCTTCGTAATCGTTTGAACCAAAAGAAAAATAGTCAAACTATTGACGAAGGAATGAAAACATCGATGCAGAAAATGCCGTGTCTGAACTGGCGCCTTTGAAAACACGTATTATATCTAATTTGATCGTTCGCCAGAGGTCTTCAGAATCAACGATCGATATCGGAGAACATCCGACCACTCGTGTTTGATCAATCAAAATAACAACAAGCTTCAATTACTCGCCGATACAATAGACGAGATACAACCGGAACCATTCAGGATGACGTCACGGGAGTTTCCCCCCGATATAATTGATGTGAAATTCTGCCGAGCTTCGAATAGCGACAAGTGTTACATTTCCATGATGAATAATACTGTTTAGCGGCTGGGGAAATTAAACTTTACGTTTGAGTAACGCAACTGATGAAAAGACGATTTAACATTATTATTACGTGGCTTTAGTTTTGACAAATTTGTCTCAATTATCACGCGACAGTGGTAGAACACAAACAAATGTCTTGATTCGTAAAAAAAACATTATAATTTTCACAATAAATCATACTACGCAAGATAATAATTGATAAGCTCCAAAGTAACGAATGTCGTTATAAACATCGTCCCATGAAGTATTTCCACCTTCAATTCCAAAAATATATTAATTCTCAGTTTTGGTCCGTCGAACATTTCGTATTGTTGCACACGCACGCGGGTTCATGCAATTAGTGGGGTGGTGCGGCTCGGGGCTTCCTACACTGGCCTCGTGGCTCGAAGGTTCGTTTCCAACCAGGAGCGGCTTTGAGACCAGACGGTTTTCAAGAACGGATCAATGATCGAATACGATTAACGGAACCGACAGGTCTTGAGCCGATCGAAGTATAAAACCATCCTTCTGTCAGCTTCGAATGGCCTACATTTAGTTTGACCGAGCTGACAACAACAACATTATGTATTACACGACACCACTCAGCACAACGAGATAGAGGTACATCGATTCTCATCATTTATTTGGCAGTCTATAAGGAAATCATCGTAATATCTAGCCAAACTCGGATCAACAAAATACATTATACTGGAATATATTGGAATTTGTGAAAATCCAAATACAAATCGCCGAATTCCAATGAACATTCGACATCTAAATTTGGTTAAAATTAACCGACGAGAAAAAAATATTTATATTCTTGTTGATTCGAGTCAATGAGGCCCCATCACATAAACAGCACCTTATATTTTGGGTAACCCGCGCCCAAGGATTTCTTAACCTGTTCCGATACAATATCACACTACAAAATCTTAAATTTACTTTTCAATAATAGCAAACAAAACCACACATGGAACGCCCAACGAAAAATCAATCGGCAGCCAAAACGTCAACAGAAAAGCAATAGACATGTAAAAAAGATATTGAAAAATTGATGCGACAATCAAATTTAAACGGTTAACGATAAACCATAAAATTAAAATTGTCGTAGACTACGTTTAGTTAAACACAACGCGAAATTTAAAATCGATGACCCAGATCCTCGATCTAGAACTTACGGCGTAATAGACAATGCGGAATTGGAAATTACATAGAATTTCACAAAGCAAGAACAAAAAACAATCATAGTATTAATTTGTTGGAAAACATTGAAATAAAAAATGAAAATATTTGATATGTGAATAAGTTATTAATAAAATAGACGCGATTAATAAATCGTTGGGCGTATTAAAATAAAGGCTTATTTCCACATACAAAATGGCACGTCAGGTAGACGGCACGGCAACCATGAATATTCATAATTCCCAAAGCAATTAATATTAAAACATGGTTGCCGCTTCTCTGGAAAGTAACATTATTAGAGACGCGACCACCTGTATTGTAATTAACAAAGTGAAATATAATATTAAACAGTTTATGAATTATGTCGGAAATTAATATTACCTCTAAGCATAGTTAATAGAACAAATATAGAACAAACAAACCAATAAACAACTTGATTTCATAATGATATGATAAAATAGTAATTTTGATAGTGAGATTGACTGACAAAGATCTCTACAATCGTTTAAAAGAAAAACTTAATACAGGAGTAGTTATTGATTCAGATGGTCGCGCGATCATAGTTCACAATACTTTGGAAAATGCTTAAATATTTTTTTTAAATTCAATTCAAAATATAATTGGAAGTGACTCACCTCCTCGCAGAGCGCCAACATCCGCCTTGTACTGTCCAGGGACTGTAACGAAAAGTAAATATTAAAGAGTAGGGCACAAACATTAGATGATAAAACCAAAAATTAAACCGCTTCTATCGCCAATTTTATTGACATAGACACTAAATAAGTTCCGAAGTCATCAATAATTAAATTAAAAGCCAAGGAAGCTACAAAACGAATTATACGTTCACATCTTTAGCACGTATGGAGCCAGGGATGTGTAATTTAAACTGCATCACCACCTTCAAAGTTTATGGCATCATTAAGCTTCAAGGTAGAAGCAAAATCGCAGATCAGATCTATAGAATTCTTAAATCTTCTTATGTTGAATGTTTTTGTTGTTGTTGAGAAAAACCAAGACACTTTTATATGTTGGCAGAAAAAAACACGATTGTTTTCAGAATAAATATTATCAAAAAGATCGTGTAATGCTGGGTGTATAATTGATTTATGAAAACAGTTATATGTTATTGATCTTTTAGTGTGTGCATTTATTTTTAGTTTTGTAAAAAAAGCAATGATGATACGTCGTCTCAATCCATACAAACAATTGTGGTCCGTATATTTTCTGGACCTTTCGATTCCTTCCTTCGTTTTTATGAATAATTTATTTATTTGTTAACTTTATGATCAAACAGTGGGTTCAAATGTTCAGAAGAATCAATAATACTTACATCATCGGTAACTTGACCAGCTTTTAGCTGCAATTCCTGAAGTTCTGTCCGGGGAACGCCGGGAGCCTCCCCGGCTGCGTCCGCCGCCGCTCCTGAAGGCATTCTGTCAACAAACGAAAAAAAAATCAATAAACATAAACTAGAAAGAAAAAGAATAACGTTTGATTCTAGCAATTGAGACAGCGTTTAGACAATGTAGAAGTCCAAAATTATATTGCTTAAATCAAAGTAGATATCATAATTTTCTTCTTTTTTTAGTAAACTTGCCTTTAAATTCACATCTGCAAGGTGAAAAAAAATAATAAAAATTAGTAAAATTAAATTTCTGATAAAAAATATATTTGGATTTATATACATAGATTAACAGGACTCAAAAAATATCGCATCATAACTTATTAAAATTCTCCGTTCATTCTGAGTATTGTTGTTCAAAAGCCTTTTGGGTTGTCAAATCTAACCGCATTAGAAATAAACATGGCATAAATTTATGGTGCAATCTAAAACGGATTGAAGAATATTATATTGAGATTAGTTTGGACATATCGTGTCGAAACATGTAGCTATTCCCTCATCGCGAAAAGGAATCGGAGAGGTCATAGATTTCAAAACAAAACAGGCAAATATAGTCAATTTTAACATGCTCTCATGTAAAACTTCCGGATGGGGGATAAAATAACTAGATATCTACGATAAATGATATACCCGGGATGGAAAATACACGACTTTGGAGGTGAAACAATAACTTATCATACAACAAAGATACCGTCTAACATCGCCTGTTCGAGCGTTATCCAAGATACAGTGCCGAATCCACTATAGGTTAAAATGGTTTAGTTACGATCGGCACAAATAAATCTGAGGCGCCTAATAAGGAACCCGAAAGAAAAAAACAAATAACATACAATCAATTCACGTAGCCCGGCTATGGAACCAATTACCAAATGGTATAAGAGAAGCTCCTAGCTTGACGCTTTGAAAGCCTTTATCCTTCTTCCCTTCACATCCATCCTTTTTCCTTTTTTTTTGAAATTTTTGTTATTTTTAAATTATGTTTTCATTTGCATTTAATCTTGTATTTCATATTATTATACTTTTTTGTGATGTATTTTTAAATACTTTCTACAAGTGCATTTACGAATGTGGTTGACTGGTAGAAATTGCCTGTGGGTAATAAGTCCGCCACATCACGTAAAAAATATGCGGGGGTTATAGTATAGATAGTAATTAGGGTGTGTTTAATATGACTTTAATTAATCAAATGGACAATATTCAATCGTATTAAGTATAATTGCAATGTCGACTCTCTAACTCCAAGTTCGACAACTGGTATCGAACCATGTGTCAGCGTCTTAGTAACAGGAATTGAACCGGTTACTAGTGTTATCAGAACGCTATGCGTTTCATATTACCAAATCACTCCCCGACAGACTATCCAAGTTCTAGAAGTACTTGGATCTCAAAGAATTAATGATAGGGATATATAAAACAAGAATATAATATCGATAGGCGAATAATAATAAACAAACAAGTGAACTTACATGAAATTTATTTAGGAAACACTTGAACGATTTACATATAGAAATTAAAACTTATAACTAGCAAAGAATTACAACAATTAATATTAAAAATTTAGAGATACGAGGCTAATGTTTGCTAACGAATTTTCCCGAGCAGTGTCGATGCCGCTACAGCGACCTCTATAGTCTATACATTACCTCTGTTCGGGATTGTCTTTGGAGGGGTAATTAGAGATGGTCAATCAATGCGCCACAAATATTATTGCATAATAAACGTATTTATTATTTCCCTCATGGGGTAGGAAGAGAGAACCGAACTCCATTTGCCTATCTTGACACACATGCTGACATGCATCGCCTCGTACATTAATGTATGTCGTCTTATACAGATTCATGTGTTGATTCATTACATATATCATCATCTTAAATTCTTTCCTTGTGTCCTCATTTCTGACCCTTTTATACATCGTTCCATTAAAACTATTCTTAGCGGTCTCATTTCAACTGCAAAGAATAAAAGCAAATGACGTAACGAAAAAAAACACTGAATCTCTTCTAAACCACAACAAAAGCGGTTGAAAATCCGTCATCGACACATAGACAAATAAATACAATATGATTGATATTTTTTTGACAAACTTTCTAACATCTCAATAAAGACGAAGTTGAAATATTATACAAGAATCAGGAATTCCTGGTTATTCTATAATATTCCAACTTCGTCTCTATTGAGATGTCAAAAAGTTTGCAAATAAAATATCATTTGACTCCTGACAGGGGAAAAATCAAATGTTTACGTATATGCAATTAAAAAAATATTCGATTTACAATATGAATGAGTGATTTTTAGGAAAGGGGACGTTTTTTAAATTGAGTGCGACGGACAAAGTATATTGTATGTCAGGCCCTGCTCGGATACCGATTTAATTCGAAGGGATGAACCGTGAGGGTTGAAAACGACCAACACACCACTGACTGTATTACTACCATGTAACTGGGTTGAATTTTGGAAAGATTCCAAGTCATGGCGGCGCGGCGACGGAACTTTGAACGGGCAATATATTCAAAGGAGAACGGTATAAATATTTAAAACAGGTGTTTTACGACAACGCTGGTTCGTTTCCCACGACATGGACAAACAACATTAAGAATTTAATCGACGATAAGTTAAACGGTGCAATCAACGTGACAGAATACAGAAAGAAAGAACTGGAAATTAAACGTGCTCTTATAGTGTAAAAGAGGGAATATATTATGCAGTATGATTTTCATACGTATCACACTGAGATTTTAATATGTATAAAATTCAGAAATTCCTCTTGTATTTTCCATTCTCCTATTCTCCATTTTGTCGGCCTTCGTGGCTCAGTTTGTTATATACCTGACACTTGAGCCATAGGTCCCGGGTTCGATTCCCGGTAGACACAGTTTTTAACTGTGTTTTCAGTCTGGATCTCATGAGTTGAATATTATATTTTTACTATGGTAGTACAACCTATTTTTCTTTTTAAAAAAAGACTTAATGCCTTTTTAACAATTACATATACATCCTCATACGTTAACTAAATTAAGTCCTTGTAACAAGTACATATACATCCTCATACATTAGCTAAATAAAGTGCATAAACTAAGTCTTTGTAACAATTACATATACATCCTCATACGTTAATTAAATTAAGTCCTTGTAACAAGTACATATACATCCTCATACATTAGCTAAATAAAGTGCATAAACTAAGTCTTTGTAACAATTACATATACATCCTCATACGTTAATTAAATTAAGTCCTTGTAACAAGTACATATACATCCTCATACATTAGCTAAATAAAGTGCATAAATTAAGTCTTTGTAACAAGTACATATACATCCTCATACATTAGCTAAATAAAGTGCATAAACTTAGTCTTTGTAACAAGTAGGTACATATACATCCTCATACGTTAATTAAATTAAGTCCTTGTAACAAGTACATATACATCCTCATACATTAGCTAAATAAAGTGCATAAATTAAGTCCTTGTAACATGTACATATACATCCTCATACATTAGCTAAATTAAGTCCTTGTATTAAATTAGCTAAATTAATGACTTAGCATAAATGCTTGTGCTATATAGGTAAACGAAATCGGTCGTGGCAGGATTCGAACTCACGACCACTGGATAACCGCTCTGCCACCACCTATCTATTACTTGACGTTTTATTACTTTACTTTTTTTATTCTATTTATTTATACGGATCTACGCCTTTTACATGAATATAAATATAGTGGTTACACAGCATGATTTAAAATACATAAAATTAATAAAAAATAGAGATAAACAAAAAAATACAATATCGACACATAATATCACATGACTTACTTGATGTTTATCCTTTTAAATATGAGCGTTATTTTTTGGAAATGTTATTTAGTCAAGATGACTTTATTTTGCCGTTAAGTGATGTCAAAGGCAAAATAAAATAAACTCTGTTTGAGCATAGAAAGCGATTCGACCGTAGCGTGAGCACCTATTGAGATGCTCACCTTCGCGTTCAACGATAATTCCGTCATGTTTTGCACTAACGTAAATAATTTTATCTTTATTTTTATCTGTGACGGCAGTAGGTACATCCGCCATAATATTTTTTTTATTTAAACACAAATCAATTCATGATATAATTCGATGAATATGAAAGTTGTAATAGTCTCTTGATAAGTTTTTCTAGAATCGATAGTGGGATTTAATAGGCGTGCTTAAACTTCGTATAATAATATAAATTGATATGTCCTTCCGAAGTTGGTGGTCCGGAGTCGGAAATTGCGCGAAAGGGTATACATAGGGGCCGGATATACCCACAACGTACACGTACTGAGTGTGTAAACTATACAGGTAGGTGTATGTACATATGTAACGTATACTATGAAATAACACCGTAATCTCCTTGAATCCTCTTATCTCGTGGCATCATACCGGATACGACATCTTCGACAACGTCACGCCGCTCGTGTCATACAAGTTCTACGTTATCGAATGTATGAGCTTCTCACACAATGAATGTTTCCTTGCTGTATCAACGTTGTGACTTATCAGTTACGTCAACTCAGATTTACGTACGAGTATGTAGACCAGCGGTTCCCAATGGCAAATAAAAGTTGTTTGCGGGAGTATCTACGAATACATTTTTTTTTAAATTTCAGGATAGCAGGTTCAAATTTTGGAGGCTTGCGGTGTTAAGGTCGCACAGGCACAGAGAATTTTTAGTGAGCTGAATCGCACTGTTTGTGTTGCGCATCTTTACCTTTTTAATTGTGTCCCTTTAATTTAATTTATTCAATATAATTTAACAAAGTAAGTAAGTGGGGTATAAATCATAATATGAGTTTCCAGTGGTCGATGCTTCCCCCCCACTCAACTCCCTACCTTTCTCATTTCCCATCCTGTTTTCAAAACTATTAAAATATTTTCATCTTGTAATATATTTCAGAATAGGTACTATAATTAGCAATATAAAAAATATCATTTGTATGTTTGTATATTTTTTTATTGTTTGCTGTTGTATTATATAAAATAAATGAAATAAAATATAGAACGAAAAAATAAAAGCACATTGATAAGCTATAAAAATGAGCTGATACAAGTTTACAACTAAAATAAAAACGGTTCGTAAATAACATATTAAATAAAGCCGAAGAAAAGGAAACGATATCAATGTTTAATATATAATATGAAGTAGTTCTCGAAAATTCCGGGTAAACAAACTACCTACTGAAATATGTACGATATAAATTTGTTCAGTTAGTTCCATATTCAACCCCGAACATTCTCACAAAGTAACTGCTAACAAAGTGAGAATATTTGATTTTATTTGTGTTATTCAACACAAAATAAGAATGTTAATGAAAGTATAAGCAATGACTGTCAATGCCTATTTCATTATTCATTTATTAGGCCCGAATTTATAAAACGTACTGAGAATTTTTTCAATGCTTAGCATGACAAATTCCATACATTTTGGTGTGAAAAGCATTGACTTAAGCACTGAGAATGATTTACAAATACGGCCCTTAGCGTTCATTGCTATTCTTATACTTTAGACTACGGGAGTAATTGCAAGGCTAAAACAAAGAGTCATCTGAATCTACATTCAAAATGGAAATTTGAAAAAAGATCACTGATACAACCTCTTAGGGCCTGGGTGTGGCTGGAATGTACTGTTGAGGAAGTAATGTTATATGAGTGATATCATTCTTGTGTATTCCAAACTATACTTCATAATGTGGTTTTTCAATAAGTATTGATTTTTTATATTTTATTACTTTTATCTCTATCTTAATCTCTAAGCACGTCTATGTTTACATTGTAACTTCTCTATGGGAAATATTGTGATTGCACATATAAATCAACTTTATTATTAATAAAACAAAAATGTGTGTGTGTGTGTGTGATGTGTAATTGTTTTTTCTCTAAATAAATATATAAAAATCTCGTTATCACGATAATCTCCGAAACCGCCCAACCGATTTCAATGAAATTTTCTAAATTTGTATGTTTGGTTCCGGATTGAGAGTTTTGGACCCGATAGGTAGCGTTGTTATCAATATGTAATTTATTTATTTTTAGATTTATCGTCCAAAAACATGCCTAACCACAAATTTTGACTTCCCTACACACCCCCCCCCCTTATAAGATTTTTTTATAGGAAAAAAGGGTCTTAATTAATTTTTCAAGTCGTAAATAAAATAACTGTAAAAAATGAGGTCTATAAGATGCGGTCTACATAGAAGACGGTCTGTCCGGACTCACTATTATTCTATATTTATATAAATGATTTTCAACGATTGGGTAAATATAAATTTTTCGTGAATTATTGAGTTTTTTTTTTGCGAATACGTAGATGATAATTGTGATCGGTTTAAAATTCATTTGTAATATTAGGTAATGTATTATTTATAATTTTAAAGCTCATACAATTACGCACCCAGATATTTGAATTGTAGGCGAATACTGATAATTTACTGTTTTTTTTATAATAAATACTATAGCAGACAGAACAAGACTGTATGTCGAAGACCAAGATTCGTCTTGCCCGACACTAAAACTAATGAAAATATTCACCGAAGACATGTCATATTAGGGAGATAACTGTCGGCGAAGACGTGTCATGTTGTAGTCTTCGGATATTCCAGAAAAGACTGCGATAAGACCGAATACACGGGGGTAGAACATGACGAATATCCGCGGTGTCACAATACAAAGCAAACGACGAAAATAAAATAAAAATAACGAAAGAGAAGATAGTAAAAGAAATAAGAATGAAATATATCACCGTGATACAGAAATCGCGAGGCCGTAAAATGATTACAGCGGAAATGTAGGTTTTTTTTGTTATAATAATAATAATACATAAAATAAAGTACAACACAACGATACAACCCACGCAGATGAGGGTTCGACGAAATATTTTATAATTTGTACAACATAATATCAAGTTTCGTTTGAAAAAACAAAAAAAAAACAAATTCGTATTATATTATGTGAGCGAGGAAATATAAAGGGGTGTCATTAATACTAATGGGTGAATAAAAAAAATAACGTGATACGTTAAAAACAATAATTATTGTTGTTTTTTAATATATTATTTATTAATTCAATTCATGTACAATATAATGTGTACGCGGGTGTATTGTTATAGGGCAATATTTCCAACCCCAAACAACGTGACACCATAAATATTGTACCTAGTGTTGAGAATATTAAATTTATAACATCAAAAACAAATACAAAAACAAACACAACATTATGATGAAAGGAAGGAGATACAGGTTCATGATGTTTTCTGTTTACATTTTTTTATTATATTAGGCAACCCACCCTCAGAAGAGTGCTAAAACTCAAATAAAAAAAGTGAAACTTACAGATTAATAGTTAAGTTAAATTACGTTATTGCGGTATAAACAGGAAGAGAGTAAAGCGACATGTTAACTGGTAGAGGAACTTTTAAGTTGGGATAGATGTCATATTCTTAGTGCTTCTTCTTCTGGGTCACAATCCTAAGATTGGTCTGCACCAAACACTCGATCTTTCCATTTAACTCTATCGGCCGCCAGTCTCTTCATCCCTTTGTAGCTGCTACAGCGCACGTCACCGATTATCTGGTCTATATAGTTATTTCTGGGGCGACCTCTACAGTTACCCCCATAAATCATTCCTTCGACGATGGTAAAAAGGGGGCCTGGGTGCCGGATGTTGTGGCCTATCCAATTTGTTCTCTGTTGGATATATATATATATATATATATATATATATATATATATATATATATATATACATATATATATATATATATATATATATATATATATATATATATATATATACATATATATATATATATATATATATATATATATATATATATATATATATATATATATATATATATATATATATATATATATATATATATATATATATATATATATATATATATATATATATATATATATATATATATATATATATATATATATATATATATATATATATATATATATATATATATATATATATATATATATATATATATATATATATATATATATATATATATATATATATATATATATATCCCGCAATACTTGTTGCGTCACCTATGTGAAATTCGTATAGGGTTGTTGCGTCCACCAACTTTTCGCGTCCGGTATACGGACGCAAGATAATTTTCACGCCAAAAACTACCATTCTGTTGCTTATACCATAGAGAATCAACTGGCAAAAATTTACATGGAAGCAAAAAAAATATCAAAATATCTTGAAATGAATATTATTAGTTCAACCATTGGCCGCACGGAGATTTATTCAGTGTATATTTTGAAGGTGTATATTTTTACTAAGCCACCGATCGTTTTGCATCCGCGGCAAAATATTACATGTTGACCTTGGCCGCACGGAGATTTGTTCGGAGTATATTTTGAAGGTGATTTATATATATGGCTTCGATCGTCTTGCGTCCGCGCTCAATACTCTTCAACCATGTCTCTGTGACCTTCGCGATAAAATGAATACAATTCAACGCATTTTAAATATTGCCTTGAAAAAGCGCGTACCTACTTACTTTTATTTTTACGACTTCATACAACTGTCGATATATGTATTGATACCTACTCTCTCTCGTGCGCGTACCTACTTACTTTCAGTTTTACAAAGTTCATACTAGGTATATGTTGATTTGATTATTGTTACTTTCTCATGCGCGTACCTACTTACTTTTATTTTTACATAGTTCATAAAACTATCAATTTGTTTATTGTTACTCTGATGCGCGTACCTACTTACTTACTATTGCAATGTTAATATTTTTTATAGAAAATTTCCATATATCTCAGAAACCATAAAAGCTAGAACACTGAAAATTGGAATCAACATAGACATATACAAAATCTAAAATGAGTTTTTTCAAAAAAATTCCAGGGTTTCTCAAACATTTTTTGTAAAGAAAAATATTTTTTTATGATAAATTTATGAGTTTAACTGCCTATGTTTCCATTTTTTTGAATATCGAAAAAAACCGAAAAACCCCAACTAGATAATTTAATTTTCCAACTGTCGATTCGTTTATGAGAATTCAATTCTCTGAATGAATCGTCCTTATTAAGCCAAGATGCGTGTACGAAAGAACATTTTTTATGGCGTAGTGGACTTTTTGCATGCTAATAACATCAACTAGAGGCCTCGCAGCATATATGTTCCATTACATGGATTTACTCAGAATACGGAGTAGAACATTTTATGTGAGTTTTGTGTGTCTGTGTGTCCGTCCCCTCTTATAACTTTTGATCCGTTCAATTTACAGAGCCCAAAATTTCAGAATATATAAAAAGTTATAGGCCTACAAAACTTTTATACTTAGAATTTTGAATTTTTGTTTCAGTCAGGGGTTATAAACTTTTGAAATTTTGGTATATTTTTCCATATATCTCAGAAACCATAAAAGCTAGAACGCTGAAAATTGGTATAAATATAGACAAACACAAAATATCAAATGAGTATTAAAAAAAAAATCCAGGGTTTCTCAAACATTTTTTAATAAGAAAAATATTTTTTTATGAAAAATTTATGAGTTTAACTGCCTATATTTCCAAATTTTTTTAAAAACATTGAACAAACCGAAACACCCCAACTAGATAATTTTATTTTCTATAAAAAATATAACCATTGTATTAGCACATCTCAAATTCTTTTTAACAATTTTTATAAAAATTGAATTTAGTGACGACATTCCTTCATACAATTTGTATGGCAGTCGCCTACACACAATATCTAAGAAGACTTAATTGTTTGATACTAATCTCCAAACATACATACATACCATCATGCTGTTTTCATATTCTGGGTAGGATCAAAGGACTGACATCCATACTATCCTATCTTGACATACATATATAATTTAACTGTCACAATCCTTTTTTTTCTCTTCCCTTCCTTTCCCGTCACAGGCAAACATACATCTTAGTTATATTTAAATTAATGATGTTTAAAATGTTTCATATTTAATATCTGTGGACATATGTAATTGGTCTGTTTATTTTTATTTTATAGTGTATTATACTATTTTAGTATTTTAAGACTGTATTTGTCCCTAAATAAATAAATAAATAAATAAATACCTAGGTAATGTGTTGTATAGAAAACCAAATATCTTTAAATATTAAACAATTTATATTTATGGGTTTATAGTTTGATACTTATTCTTCAACTATACATACTATCGCTATCGACAGTTGGATCTCATGTGTTACATGCAACTAATTTTAAAAATCTGTTGGTTAAAAAATCATCTTATTTTATAATAGACGAGTTTTCAATCGAATGTTGATATTCATTTTCGTTCAGTGTTTGAGTTCCTAAGTTGTTCAAGGTTTCAATCGAATGTTCATAATATAAAATAGTCGAGGTTTCATTAATATTGGTTTTCGTTCAGTGTTTTATTTTCTAAGTATGTATATCTGTTGATTAAAAAATTAACTTAACATATTGATATTAATTATCTTTCAGTGTTACAGTTATTTAATAAATAAATTGTCGTCTATCATTATTTAGAATATGATATTGAATAGTACACAACATTCATTTCGAAATGATTGTTGAATACCTACTATTATTGTTTAATTATTATATTTTTAGTACCTTATGTAAATAAATAAAAAATTAACAAACTCATTCATTTTATTGTTAATCATTGGTATCATACTGTACACTTTCATGGATCGATCCTCACTGCGTTCCACACAATGTGGGGTAACCATCGGCAGGTGAACGGGTGTGCATTATCCTATAAAAAAGCATGCCATGCGCATTTTTGTCGACACACCGGCATCTTTATTAATATATATTTTTTTTTAAATATAAAAAATGAATATGTCCTTGTTAAACAAGTACATATACATCTTCCTACGTTCCCTAAAAAAATCAAATAAATGCATGTGCTATAGGTAAACGAAATCGGTCGAGACAGGATTCGAACTCGTGACCACTGGATTACCAGCCCAGCGCGCTAGCCGCTCTGCCATCGACCCATCCATCCATTAAATTAATATAAATGATATGAGAATATTTTAAAGCTTGGTGACTGTTTATTTTCGATGTCACTAAATGTTTATTAAGGGTCATTTCATTTACTCCGTATATTATTTAAATCATTGGTTTTCAGTGAATTTTTGAGGAGTGAGTATAATTACTTTACCTTTTTTCAAACCATAGATTGGCCGCGTCCCGGCTTAAATAGAAATTCGTTAGTGGTAAACATAATTTCTACATTTCCGTAAAAGGGATTTAGGCTTGTATTATAGACTTCCCGTTTGTCACGCAGATCAGATAACACATTGATTAGCGATCGTATTACTTAACTCTTGTTACACATTCTCTTTCGAACTCACCACAGTATCGTGTATTTGCGAAGAAAATAAATAATAATGATACTTTCGAATATTTGTATTATTGCATATGCGCAAACATTGGATTTTTTTCTGTCGGGAGTCAATGATATTTAAGCCCTGTAGGTGCCTTGATTTCCCGGTTCTCCTACAATAAATATTCCAACTTCGTCTCCATTGAGATAATTAAAAATCTGTTAATGATACTTTCAACAAAATTTAAAAATATTACAAACCCGGCAGATGTTGTACTAACTGTGTATAATGGTTGATGTTTATGTAATCCAACTGTCGATTTGTTTAAGAAAATTTATTTATCTAAACATATCGACAGTACTAAGCCAAGATGCGCGTATTAGGAACATTTTGTATACCTACCATAGTGGACTTATTGCATGCAAAAAACACAAACTTAGAGGCTTCGCAGCAAATATCATATTCTATATAATGTCGTCCATCATACCATCATGCTGTTTTCATATTCTGGTTAGAAAAAAGGATTGACCTCCATACTGTCCTATCTTGACATACATACCTACATCTGTTGTATAGAAAACAAAATATCTTAAAATATTCAATAATTTGGATTTATGGGTTTATAGTTTGGTACTTATTCTTCAACTAACATACTATCGTTATCGATAGTTGGATCTCATGTATTACATGCAACTAGTTTCTTATTGTTTTTTTGCGTTTATCTTAATTACATATTTCAACTGTCGATTTGTTTAAGAGACCTTTGTTCTCTTAACATATCGACAATGTTTCAAGCCAGGATACGCGAGAATTGTATGCAGGGTCTACTTTTTTCACGGCTTTTCCAAGTCATAAAACACCAACATAGTGGCTTCACAGCATATATGTTCCATACACGGATTTACTCAGAATTCGGAGTAAAATATTTCGTGTGAGTTTTGTGTGCGTATGCGTGTGCTTGTGCGTGCGTGCGTGCGTGCGTGCGTGCATGCGTGCATGCGTGCGTGCGTGCATGCGTGCGTGCGTGCGTGCGTGCATGCGTGCGTGCGTGCGTGCGTGCATGTGTGTGTGTGTGTGAGGGTGTGTGTGTGTGTGTGTGTGTCCGTCTCCCCTTATAACTTTTGATCTGCTCAATTTACAGAGCCCAAAACTTCAGAATACATAAATAGTTATAGGCCTACAAAACTTTTATACTCAGAATTTTGAATTTTTGTTTCAGTCAGGGGTTATCAACTTTTGAATTTTTACTTTATTTTTCCATATATCTCAGAAACCATAAAAGCTTGAACGCTGAAAATTGGTACGAACATAGACAAATACAAAATCTCAAACGAGTTTTTTCAAAAAAATTCCAGAGTTTCTCAAACATTTTTTATTAAGAAAAACATTTTTTTAAATTTATGTGTTTAACTGCCTATATTTCCTTAGTTTTTAATAATATCGAAAAAAACCGAAACAATCCAAATAGATAATTTAATTTTCTATAAAACATAGTAACATTGTAGTAGTACATCTCAAATTTACATAAATTGAATTTAGTGACGACATTGCTTCATACGATTTCTATGGCAGTCGCCTATACACAATATTATAATATATTATGTAGGTATCTACATTCATGTTTATAAATTTATTTAAAATTATTTCTCACGTAACTCTTGCTTATCGGGGCTGGAAACACTAGGTAAATAAATTAGATGAAATTGTCGAATAGCAATGAAATGGCCACATGCACAGGGTGCAAGGAAGTATTTATTATTATTTTTAAATTTTATATATATTTTTTCAATGGCGAGCCTTTGAATTTTGTTTTATTTTATAATTTATTTTGAAAGAAATAATGTTTGGGTACATATTAAATTTATATGATGTACCTAGTACGTAAGTACTTCATCTAATAAATAGTGACATTAAACAAAGTAGGTACCTATGTAGTGTGTTTTATATAATATTTAAATAATGAATTTCCCCAACATTTTTTAACACAAAATTATCTTTTGACTAAATATATCACAACAAAAAAATCAAATAAAAACTTTTGTTATTTGTATAATATACGAGTACTTCAAAATATATAAAAGATTCATAAAATCCTAGATGTTATACTCCCGGTTGATATCTATATGAAAATTTAAAAAAAAGTTCAACGCTCTTAAATTTGTGCATGCCTTTCGATTACACGATTGTATAAAACTCTACGATAGAGGAGATCAAATGTTTGTTGGTGTAACATCGTTGAAAAAATATTGAGATGGTCTTATGTTATAATAATGTAGTTTTCTTCAAAACTGCGTATAAAAACACCGTCGGACTCAACAGTAAGCTGTCAATAAATTGAACAATAATTCACAATATGTTTCTAAACATCGTAGGTATTTAAAAAAACATAGTTGTTAAATTGATAATATCAGTCCATCGACATTGAAATAAACATCCCTATAATATAGAACGAGCAATTTCATTGATATATTTTTTTTAATATCCTTATTGATATTACAAAAGATGTTTTTAATTTTACTCTGACACTAATGAACATTCGGACAAACTTCACCATCACACCACAGATGTTTGTCATAACATTGTACGTAAGTTAATGTAAAATAATCCTTACAAATAATAAGTAAAATGTTGTTAGTACGCACGTTGATGTTAACTCATTATGGACAGTATTTATGTCTTCAATACGCATGTCTGGAGCAAAGCACGGACCGGGACAGTGTTCTGTCCTTTTCTAACACATACCAATGAAGCGCTATCTGTGTCGCTCACAATCACGGATCGGCAAAATTTCGTATTACTATGAGATAATATGTAGAAAAATTACGTTCATATAAATTATGCACACAATCCTATAATATACGAATTTTGGCGCTATATACAAACACGCATCTACTAACAAAGTTACTAGGTACCATTATAACGTATTTTGGCAAGTGTTTTGAATAAGTTTTTTGGATATAATATATATTTATTAATTTTAGAAGGCAGTGTAGTGCACTTATGTACACACTAAGAAATCGCCTGTGTACAGAAGGCGTAGTAATAAAGCTAGAACAAATGGACGTGAAAACTATATAAAATATACGAAATATATAAAATATCGAAAAATATACACATGGACGCAAGTATGATGTCAATTATGCATAGGAAAGTTTTTAATATACACCGGAAGTAGTAATAAAGATAGAAAAATGGACGTGAAAACTATATGAAGAAATATATAAAATATACAAAAAATATACACCGGACGCAGTAATAAAGATAAAAAAATGGACGTGAAAACTATAGGAAGATATTTGTAAAATATACAAAAAATATACACATGGACGCAAGTATGAAAATGACGTGTCAAACGTACCAAAATAGGATAAAACTGAATATTTATATTTTTCAATTTACAAGAAAAACCTTATGGCTACAATGATTGTGAGCAACAAATAGCTCTAAATTCACTGACATAAACCTAAAATAATAAGTAGAAGTGGTGGACGCCGATCTGTCGGATATTTGGCGGACGCAAAAAATGTAGTGGGATCTATATATATATATATATATATATATATATATATATATATATATATATATATATATATATATATATATATATATATATATATATATATATATATATATATATATATATATATATATATATATATATATATATATATATATATATATATATATATATATATATATATATATATATATATATATATATATATATATATATATATATATATATATATATATATATATATATATATATATATATATATATATATATATATATATATATATATATATATATATATATATATATATATATATATATATATATATATATATATATATATATATATATATATATATATATATATATATATATATATATATATATATATATATATATGTTTAAATTTAAATTTTCGCGGATTGTAGAGATATATGAATAGCTATTTTTCCGGGCTATCCGCTTGTTTTCGTCCTGAAAAGGACGGTTTTGCCGACGTTTCAACCGAATATCATCGGTCATTATCGAGGCTGGTCGGTTCGCAAACGCAGACACGGAGCGACTAACACCGTGTTGTATTTCGCGTTCCTATTTGTATGTTGTGTTCGTGTATTAGCGTGTCGATTGGCGTGTGATGCGGCGTGTGGTGGGGGGGGTGGCGGTGTGAGCATGGGTGACTGGCGGTTCGCTGTATGACGTTATGACGGTGTGTATGCGTGTCGATCGCCGTAAAGCAGTGTGCGGGGGGTCTGAGGGGGGTAGAGCAGTGGTGGTTGTATGGTCGGGCAGCGGTTCGTTTGTTGGTACGCGGTCACTTGAATATGAATCGAGGACTGGTTTCCATGCTAGCGGCAGGCGGCGGGAATCATCTCTTGTGTTCATGGCATGAGGCCGTTTTTCGATTTCGATTGCCTCTCTGTATATTCTGTTTATTTCATTATTAAGTTGGACTAATATTTTTGCTGCATCGAAATTTATATTATGACCTTCTGTCATCACGTGGTTTGCTAATGTTGATGTAGATTTATTTTGTTTAACATCTAATCGGTGTTCGGCCACGCGTGCTGACACTTTTCTGTTTGTGCGGCCGACATATGTTTTTTCGCATGTGCCGCAGGGGATCTCGTATACACCGTGTGCTTCTAGTGGTATGCTGTCTTTATTTGGTCGTAAAAAAGATGAAATTTTCCGGTCGGTTTTGAAGACTGTTTTTATATTGTGTTTTTTCAGTAAGCGACATATTTTGTCTGTAGATCCACTGACGTATGGTAGTATTGCCATCCCGCGTATCTCTTCTTTGTCCTTTTCCTTATTATTTTTTATTGATTCTTTTTTAATGGCTTTATTAATCGTATTCTGGTGGTATCCATTAGCACGGAGAGCTTCACTGAGGCTTCTTATTTCTAGGTCAATATTTTCCGCGTCCGATATTCTTTTTGACCGGGTGACCAGTGTATTGACCAATCCTGCTAACTGGGCTGGGTGGTGGTGTGAATCTGCATGTAAATATCTGTCTGTGTGTGTTGGTTTTCGATAAACGGTAAAACTTAATGAGCCATCAGTTTTCTTTTTGACCATCACATCGAGGAATGCTAGTTGATTGTTTATTTCTTTCTCCATTGTAAATTGAATTGATTGATGCTTGTTATTGAGATATGCGACAAATTTATTGAGTTCGTCTTCGCCATGGCGCCAGATGATGAAAATATCGTCAATATATCTGACCCATACAGCCGGTTTGTAGGGATAGTCATTTAAAGCGTCTTCCTCAAATGCTGTCATATATATATTTGCTGCTACAGGTGATAGTGAAGATCCCATTGGTGCGCCTCTTACTTGTTTGTACATTTCGCCGTCATATTGAAAATATGTGCTGTTCAGGCAATGTTCTGTGAGATCAAGGATGTCTTTCGGCGGTTTCAATCTTTCACTGATTATTTCTAATACTTCAGACACTGGTACGTTTGTGAAGAGAGACACTATATCCAGACTTAGGAGTATGTCATCTTTTTGTATGTTGACATCTTTTATTCGCTCGATAAAATGTTCAGCGTTTTTTATGTAGGATGATGCTGTCTCTACATGATGTTGCATGAATCTTGCTAAGTATTTTGCTAATGATTGTGTTGGTGAGGCCACGGCACTGATGATTGGGCGGAGAGGGGTATTTTCTTTGTGTATTTTTGGCAAACCGTACATTCTCGGTACTCTGGAATAAGGTCTAAAAATGAATAAGGATATTATTGTCTTACCAGCTGATAAAGGAAATGCGACAGTAATTATGAACACCAGAGAATACAAAGAAAAAATGCAAATCCTACTAGAAGATAAAACCACATACAAACGTCACCCGACCGATCCAACTACATATCTGGAAAAAATAACTAAATCAAAGATCATGAAATCAAATATTGACCAAGAGATAAAAAAACTGATAATACCCCGAGAAAAATCATCCAGAGTACCGAGAATGTACGGTTTGCCAAAAATACACAAAGAAAATACCCCTCTCCGCCCAATCATCAGTGCCGTGGCCTCACCAACACAATCATTAGCAAAATACTTAGCAAGATTCATGCAACATCATGTAGAGACAGCATCATCCTACATAAAAAACGCTGAACATTTTATCGAGCGAATAAAAGATGTCAACATACAAAAAGATGACATACTCCTAAGTCTGGATATAGTGTCTCTCTTCACAAACGTACCAGTGTCTGAAGTATTAGAAATAATCAGTGAAAGATTGAAACCGCCGAAAGACATCCTTGATCTCACAGAACATTGCCTGAACAGCACATATTTTCAATATGACGGCGAAATGTACAAACAAGTAAGAGGCGCACCAATGGGATCTTCACTATCACCTGTAGCAGCAAATATATATATGACAGCATTTGAGGAAGACGCTTTAAATGACTATCCCTACAAACCGGCTGTATGGGTCAGATATATTGACGATATTTTCATCATCTGGCGCCATGGCGAAGACGAACTCAATAAATTTGTCGCATATCTCAATAACAAGCATCAATCAATTCAATTTACAATGGAGAAAGAAATAAACAATCAACTAGCATTCCTCGATGTGATGGTCAAAAAGAAAACTGATGGCTCATTAAGTTTTACCGTTTATCGAAAACCAACACACACAGACAGATATTTACATGCAGATTCACACCACCACCCAGCCCAGTTAGCAGGATTGGTCAATACACTGGTCACCCGGTCAAAAAGAATATCGGACGCGGAAAATATTGACCTAGAAATAAGAAGCCTCAGTGAAGCTCTCCGTGCTAATGGATACCACCAGAATACGATTAATAAAGCCATTAAAAAAGAATCAATAAAAAATAATAAGGAAAAGGACAAAGAAGAGATACGCGGGATGGCAATACTACCATACGTCAGTGGATCTACAGACAAAATATGTCGCTTACTGAAAAAACACAATATAAAAACAGTCTTCAAAACCGACCGGAAAATTTCATCTTTTTTACGACCAAATAAAGACAGCATACCACTAGAAGCACACGGTGTATACGAGATCCCCTGCGGCACATGCGAAAAAACATATGTCGGCCGCACAAACAGAAAAGTGTCAGCACGCGTGGCCGAACACCGATTAGATGTTAAACAAAATAAATCTACATCAACATTAGCAAACCACGTGATGACAGAAGGTCATAATATAAATTTCGATGCAGCAAAAATATTAGTCCAACTTAATAATGAAATAAACAGAATATACAGAGAGGCAATCGAAATCGAAAAACGGCCTCATGCCATGAACACAAGAGATGATTCCCGCCGCCTGCCGCTAGCATGGAAACCAGTCCTCGATTCATATTCAAGTGACCGCGTACCAACAAACGAACCGCTGCCCGACCATACAACCACCACTGCTCTACCCCCCTCAGACCCCCCGCACACTGCTTTACGGCGATCGACACGCATACACACCGTCATAACGTCATACAGCGAACCGCCAGTCACCCATGCTCACACCGCCACCCCCCCCACCACACGCCGCATCACACGCCAATCGACACGCTAATACACGAACACAACATACAAATAGGAACGCGAAATACAACACGGTGTTAGTCGCTCCGTGTCTGCGTTTGCGAACCGACCAGCCTCGATAATGACCGATGATATTCGGTTGAAACGTCGGCAAAACCGTCCTTTTCAGGACGAAAACAAGCGGATAGCCCGGAAAAATAGCTATTCATATATATATATATATATATATATATATATATATATATATATATATATATATATATATATATATATATATATATATATATATATATATATATATATATATATATATATATATATATATATATATATATATATATATATATATATATATATATATATATATATATATATATATATATATATATATATATATATATATATATATATATATATATATATATATATATATATATATATACATCTTGGGTTCTTATTTTCAAAATATTTCTATTTAAATTTTCAATTTAAATAGAAATAGTACTTAATTTCATAACACTGCCTCCCTCTTAGTTCAGTTCGTCCCGAACAGAATTCTCTAGATGAATAAATCGGCATTTTGAACCTTCTCTACAGTGAGATGCTTTGAAAAAGTAACATGGTACACTTTTTTTTATATTTTTACTGTATCTTGGATTATAGCAGCAAACTAGAACATTAATTCCAGTATTATGAAAAATCTCTTCTATCATATTCCGAACCACTTTCCAATCCATACCATCACTGATCTTTGGAATGCCGAGCTTCATAAGATTCAACTGTAACATTTGATCCCGCATACTTCGTAGACAGTTCCACATCTGAGCATACTCTGCTCGTTCCTCAGACGTTTCCTTATTCGTCATGTAGAATAAATGCTGTTTTCCATGCTGTGAATGGACCGCTTCTCCAATCTTCAGATTCTTGGCTTTTAGCTCATATAACATCCCATACTTTCTCATGATAACTTTGGCTATACCACTAGTCATCTTCATGTCTTGAGCCACACAGTAAGCTAAAACATTATCTTCTGGGATATCGAAGAGGTCTTGCTCAATTTCCACAGTCACACCATGGCGAGTGCGTCGATAAGGAGTCATCATGAATTCCTCGAAGGTCTTTTCTTCACTTTGGACATTGCAAACTTGAGCAACTGGATTTTTTTCCTCATCCTTGTTATCACCTAAAAAGGGAGCCAGGCGATTGAAATGTACCACTCTTGGCTTCCCATTTGGTTTTCTTCGTATACGATAAACCACATCATTAATCCTTTTGATCATACGGTCCTTCCCAGGATTTCTGAAGCTTTGGTGAGTAGCCTCGTCGTCGTTGTGGATTAAATAACCAAACCAAGTCTCCAGCCTGATAACCACCTTCCACAGCTTTAATGTCGTATCGCTCCTTCATCTTGTCACTAGCTACTTGAATATTGGACCGTACACGGTCATGTATAGCATTCATTTTCCTCCGAAGATCTGACACATAATCTTCTCCAACTAGATCTTCTCCAGGCTTAGATCCATACTGCAGGTCGCAAGGTAACCGTAACTCACGGCCAAAAATCACACTTGCCGGTGTTTGCCCTGTTGTCTCATGAATTGCTGTTCGATAAGCTAATAAGAACAAGTGGATGTATTCGTCCCAATCCTTCTGGTGATCGGACACTGCTTTTGACAAAAATCTTCCAATTGTTCGATTCATTCGCTCCACCATTCCATCCGACTGTGGATGCAAAGCAGTTGTTCTCGTCTTTCGAATTCCTAATGCTTCACAAATTCCCTGGAATACGGCTGATTCAAAGTTTCTTCCCTGGTCCGAGTGTAACTCCAATGGTACTCCAAAACGACTTATCAGTTCCCTTACCAAGACTTCAGCAACAGTGGTAGCTTCTTGATTCGGTAGTGCATAGGCTTCTGTCCATTTACTAAAATAGTCCATTGCTACCAGAATATATTTATTCCCTCTTTCCGTTGTGGGAAACGGCCCCGCTATGTCAATGGCTATCCTTTCAAATGGGCTACCAACATTATACTGCCTCATTGGCGCACGCCTTCGTTTCTGAGGTCCGTTTGAAGTGGCACAAGTTACACATCTTCTACACCAATCTTTTACATCTCCATTGTAATTGACCCAATAAAAACGTTGACGAATTTTTTCTGTGGTTTTTTTAACTCCCAAGTGTCCCCCAGACACATCATTGTGAAGCAGTTTAAGAACTTCAGGAATTCTCTTCCTTGGAATCAATAGTTGTTGTCTCTGCTGTGTTCCATCTTCATTCTCCAATACACGCTTTAACAACCCATTTTCCACGACAATGGATTGCCACTGAGCCCAGTATGACTTAATATTTGGAGATAGTGAAGCTATTTCTTCCCATAAAGGTCTTTGATCATTTTCCTTCCACTGCATTACAAACTTGAGATCTGGGTCTTCCAATTGGTCTGCTCGTATTTCATCATCTTGCCAAAAATTGTCAACGACCGTGGTTCTACAAGCTATAAAAAACTTTTCCTCAGCCTTATTACAGTGCTGGCAATCCTCTGGACATGGTCGCCTTGACAGTGCATCGGCATTTCTATGATGAAGTCCGGCTCGATGTTCAGAATCATAGTCATATTCTTGCAATCTCTCTATCCATCTTGCCACTTGACCTTCAGGATTCTTGAATCGCAAAAGCCACACAAGTGCCGAGTGATCTGTCCTTAAAAGAAATTTCCGTCCATATAAATACTTGCGAAAGTGCTCAACTGACTTGATAACAGCAAGCAATTCTCTTCGTGTTACACAGTAATTGCGTTCTGGTTTCGACAATACTTTACTGAAGTAAGCAATCACGCGTTCTGCCCCATCTTGTACTTGGGAGAGCACACTTCCGATACCAACGTTACTTGCATCTGTATCCAGAATAAACATTCCTTCAGCTCGAGGATAACTCAAAACCGGAGAATTAATTAGAACCTGTTTTAATTCTTCAAATGCATGTTGGCACTTGAAATCCCATATGAATTCACTGCTTTCCTCCGTGAGTTTTGTCAGTGGCTTTGCGATGTCAGCAAAGCCTGGAACAAATCGTCGATAGTAGGTACTCAGACCCAAAAAGCTTCTTACTTCATGTTTGTCTTTAAGTACTGGCCAATCTCGAACAGCTTTAATCTTCTCAGGATCTACTGCTACTCCCTCCTCAGAGACAACATGACCTAGATAGTTGACTTGCTTTCGGAACAATATACATTTCTTGCAATTGAGTTTAAGGTTGGCCAACCTCAATCGTGAAAATACCTGTTCCAAATTTCCTAAATGTTCTTCAAAACGCTTCCCAAGTACGATGATGTCATCTAAGTATACCAAACAGGTCTCCCACGATAATCCTCTTAGCACACTTTCCATTAGTCGTTCAAACGTAGCCGGTGCATTGCAAAGTCCAAATGGCATCACTTTGAATTGCCACAATCCACTTCCAACAGAAAACGCCGTTTTTTCTCTATCCTTGGGTTCCAATCCAACCTGCCAATAACCACTCTTTAGATCCAAAGTTGAGAAGATCTTACAACCAGCCAATGTATCTAGGGTGTCATCGATTCGAGGCAGTGGATAACTATCCTTCTTAGTTACATTATTCAATAAGCGAAAGTCCACACAGAACCGAGTTGAGCCATCTTTTTTTTTAACTAACACTACTGGTGAACACCATGGGCTGCTTGATGGTTCAATAACGCTATCCCTTTCCATGTCTTGAATAATTTGATCTGCTTCCGCCCGCTTTGCTAATGGTAGCCTTCTAGGTAATTGGCGGATAGGCCTTGCGTCACCCGTATCTATTTGATGTTGAACAACATTGGTTCTTCCTTTAGAAAGACTCGCATTCTCAAAAACATCTTGATAATGAGCAATGAGGTATCTAATTTGTTTGCTTTGTTCTTTGGTAAGTTCCTTACAAGCATCTTTTACAAAGTCTTCAAGATGTTTTGGTACATCCTCTGAAGAAACTTGTGCGATGCAGGCATTTTGTGTTACTGATGAAACTGATGAACACACACTTAAATAAGCTCCTTTTTTGACAGTTACTGGATATTCATTTATGTTCATTAATCTGACTAAAATTTCCTTTTGGTTTTGAATCAGTGCTCTTGCAATTAATACTCCTTTTCCTGCTTCATTGTTGGCGTTGGACTCCACAACCAAAACATGTCCATTCGGGATAACACAGTCTAAATTGACTCGTACTAACATCTCACTTTGTTTTGGAATAGTTACAACATCCGCTGCAAGAACACGTGTAGAAAATTCCTCACGCTCTTGCACGAGAACATCTTCATCTCCAATTTTCAAAGATCGCCTCTTTAGATCCAACTGGAATCCATATTTCGCCATTATGTCCATTCCGAGAATAACTTCCTCCTCTATATTCGCCACTAGCACCTGATGATCGAAGATAGAACTACCAATTTGAAAGTTGGCATATGTCTCACCACATATAGATGCCGACTCCCCAGTAGCTGTTCGTAATGTCCATTTAGTTGGTGTAATACACTTTTTGTTATAAAGCAAATCTGGTCTCATGATTGTCATCGTTGCTCCAGTATCCAGCAAAAGTTTCAAATTCTTTCCATTTACTTTGCCATTTATAAACATACTGGTATCTCGACCACTGAATGATGCAACAACTGCAGATCTCTTTGAGGCATTGGTAATGTAGGTCAACAGTTGCCCCTTCCCATCAACCCTTTTTAGTTTTCCTGTGGCTGTTGCTGTTGCGTTGTTGCTTCATTTGGACACCGATTACGTAGATGTCCAGCTCGTCCACAACCCCAGCAGCGAAACTGTCTTTTTCTTCCTTGCCAATGCCTTCATCACCTTTCGGACAATGCATTCGATGAGTTTTTGATTCTCTTCAACGCCTTTAGAAAATGTCTGATGTGATTCAGACGAAACGTCGGCAGACGACTGATTCCCTCGGGAATCATAATTTGACGCGGGTTATCCCCAAAATACTTAATAATAACATATATATATATATATAAATATATATATATATATAATATATATATATATATATATATATATATTATATATATATATATATATATATATATATATATATATATATATATATATATATATAGATATATATATATATATATATATATATATATAATATATATATATATATATATATATATATATATATATATATATATATATATATATATAATATATATATATATATATATATATATATATATATATATATATATATATATATATATATATATATATATATATATATATATATATATATATATATACCTATATATATATATATATATATATATATATATATTATATATATATATATATATATATATATATATATATATATATATATATATATTATATATATATATATTATATATATATATGTATATATATATATATATATATATATATAATATATATATATATATATATATATATATATATATATATATATATATAATATATATATATATATATATATATATATATATATATATATATATATATATATATATATATATATTTATATATATATATATATATATATATATATATATATATATATTATATATATATATATATATATATATATGAGATCCCACTACATTTTTTGCGTCCGCCAAATATCCGACAGATCGGCGTCCACCACTTCTACTTATTATTTTAGGTTTATGTCAGTGAATTAGAGCTATTTGTTGCTCACAATCATTGTAGCCATAAGGTTTTTCTTGTAAATTGAAAAATATAAATATTCAGTTTTATCCTATTTTGGTTACGTTTGACACGTCATTTTCATACTTGCGTCCATGTGTATATTTTTTGTATATTTTACAAATATCTTCCTATAGTTTTCACGTCCATTTTTTGATCTTTATTACTGCGTCCGGTGTATATTTTTTGTATATTTTATATATTTCTTCATATAGTTTTCACGTCCATTTTTCTATCTTTATTACTACTTCCGGTGTATATTAAAAACTTTCCTATGCATAATTGACATCATACTTGCGTCCATGTGTATATTTTTCGATATTTTATATATTTCGTATATTTTATATAGTTTTCACGTCCATTTGTTCTAGCTTTATTACTACGCCTTCTGTACACAGGCGATTTCTTAGTGTGTACATAAGTGCACTACACTGCCTTCTAAAATTAATAAATATATATTATATCCAAAAAACTTATTCAAAACACTTGTCAAAATACGTTATAATGGTACCTAGTAACTTTGTTAGTAGATGCGTGTTTGTATATAGCGCCAAAATTCGTATATTATAGGATTGTGTGCATAATTTATAAGAACGTAATTTTTCTACATAATTATCTCATAGTAATACGAAATTTTGCCGATCCGTGATTGTGAGCGACACAGATAGCGCTTCATTGGTATGTGTTAGAAAAGGACAGAACACTGTCCCGTCCGTGCTTTGCTCCAGACATGCGTATTGAAGACATAAATACTGTCCATAATGAGTTAACATCAACATGCGTACTAACAACATTTTACTTATTATTTGTAAGGATTATTTTACATTAACTTACGTACAATGTTATGACAAACATCTGTGGTGTGATGGTGAAGTTTGTCCGAATGTTCATTAGTGTCAGAGTAAAATTAAAAACATCTTTTGTAATATCAATAAGGATATTAAAAAAAATATATCAATTAAATTGCTCGTTCTATATTATAGGGATGTTTATTTCAATGTCGATGGACTGATATTATCAATTTAACAACTATGTTTTTTTAAATACCTACGATATTTAGAAACATATTGTGAATTATTGTTCAATTTATTGACAGCTTACTGTTGAGTCCGACGGTGTTTTTATACGCAGTTTTGAAGAAAACTACATTATTATAACATAAGACCATCTCAATATTTTTTCAACGATGTTACACCAACAAACATTTGATCTCCTCTATCGTAGAGTTTTATACAATCGTGTAATCGAAAGGCATGCACAAATTTAAGAGCGTTGAACTTTTTTTTAAATTTTCATATAGATATCAACCGGGAGTATAACATCTAGGATTTTATGAATCTTTTATATATTTTGAAGTACTCGTATATTATACAAATAACAAAAGTTTTTATTTGATTTTTTTGTTGTGATATATTTAGTCAAAAGATAATTTTGTGTTAAAAAATGTTGGGGAAATTCATTATTTAAATATTATATAAAACACACTACATAGGTACCTACTTTGTTTAATGTCACTATTTATTAGATGAAGTACTTACGTACTAGGTACATCATATAAATTTAATATGTACCCAAACATTATTTCTTTCAAAATAAATTATAAAATAAAACAAAATTCAAAGGCTCGCCATTGAAAAAATATATATAAAATTTAAAAATAATAATAAATACTTCCTTGCACCCTGTGCATGTGGCCATTTCATTGCTATTCGACAATTTCATCTAATTTATTAACCTAGTGTTTCCAGCCCCGATAAGCAAGAGTTACGTGAGAAATAATTTTAAATAAATTTATAAACATGAATGTAGATACCTACATAATATATTATAATATTGTGTATAGGCGACTGCCATAGAAATCGTATGAAGCAATGTCGTCACTAAATTCAATTTATGTAAATTTGAGATGTACTACTACAATGTTACTATGTTTTATAGAAAATTAAATTATCTATTTGGATTGTTTCGGTTTTTTTCGATATTATTAAAAACTAAGGAAATATAGGCAGTTAAACACATAAATTTAAAAAAATGTTTTTCTTAATAAAAAATGTTTGAGAAACTCTGGAATTTTTTTGAAAAAACTCGTTTGAGATTTTGTATTTGTCTATGTTCGTACCAATTTTCAGCGTTCAAGCTTTTATGGTTTCTGAGATATATGGAAAAATAAAGTAAAAATTCAAAAGTTGATAACCCCTGACTGAAACAAAAATTCAAAATTCTGAGTATAAAAGTTTTGTAGGCCTATAACTATTTATGTATTCTGAAGTTTTGGGCTCTGTAAATTGAGCAGATCAAAAGTTATAAGGGGAGACGGACACACACACACACACCCTCACACACACATGCACGCACGCACGCACGCACGCATGCACGCACGCACGGCACGCACGCACGCACGCACGCACGCATGCACGCACGCACGCACGCACGCATGCACGCACGCACGCACGCACGCACAAGCACACGCATACGCACACAAAACTCACACGAAATATTTTACTCCGAATTCTGAGTAAATCCGTGTATGGAACATATATGCTGTGAAGCCACTATGTTGGTGTTTTATGACTTTGAAAAGCCGTGAAAAAAGTAGACCCTGCATACAATTCTCGCGTATCCTGGCTTGAAACATTGTCGATATGTTAAGAGAACAAAGGTCTCTTAAACAAATCGACAGTTGAAATATGTAATTAAGATAAACGCAAAAAAACAATAAGAAACTAGTTGCATGTAATACATGAGATCCAACTATCGATAACGATAGTATGTTAGTTGAAGAATAAGTACCAAACTATAAACCCATAAATCCAAATTATTGAATATTTTAAGATATTTTGTTTTCTATACAACAGATGTAGGTATGTATGTCAAGATAGGACAGTATGGAGGTCAATCCTTTTTTCTAACCAGAATATGAAAACAGCATGATGGTATGATGGACGACATTATATAGAATATGATATTTGCTGCGAAGCCTCTAAGTTTGTGTTTTTTGCATGCAATAAGTCCACTATGGTAGGTATACAAAATGTTCCTAATACGCGCATCTTGGCTTAGTACTGTCGATATGTTTAGATAAATAAATTTTCTTAAACAAATCGACAGTTGGATTACATAAACATCAACCATTATACACAGTTAGTACAACATCTGCCGGGTTTGTAATATTTTTAAATTTTGTTGAAAGTATCATTAACAGATTTTTAATTATCTCAATAGAGACGAAGTTGGAATATTTATTGTAGGAGAACCGGGAAATCAAGGCACCTACAGGGCTTAAATATCATTGACTCCCGACAGAAAAAAATCCAATGTATGCGCATATGTAATAATACAAATATTCGAAAGTATCATTATTATTTATTTTCTTCGCAAATACACGATACTGTGGTGAGTTCGAAAGAGAATGTGTAACAAGAGTTAAGTAATACGATCGCTAATCAATGTGTTATCTGATCTGCGTGACAAACGGGAAGTCTATAATACAAGCCTAAATCCCTTTTACGGAAATGTAGAAATTATGTTTACCACTAACGAATTTCTATTTAAGCCGGGACGCGGCCAATCTATGGTTTGAAAAAAGGTAAAGTAATTATACTCACTCCTCAAAAATTCACTGAAAACCAATGATTTAAATAATATACGGAGTAAATGAAATGACCCTTAATAAACATTTAGTGACATCGAAAATAAACAGTCACCAAGCTTTAAAATATTCTCATATCATTTATATTAATTTAATGGATGGATGGGTCGATGGCAGAGCGGCTAGCGCGCTGGGCTGGTAATCCAGTGGTCGCGAGTTCGAATCCTGTCTCGACCGATTTCGTTTACCTATAGCACATGCATTTATTTGATTTTTTAAGGGAACGTAGGAAGATGTATATGTACTTGTTTAACAAGGACATATTCATTTTTTATATTTAAAAAAAAATATATATTAATAAAGATGCCGGTGTGTCGACAAAAATGCGCATGGCATGCTTTTTTATAGGATAATGCACACCCGTTCACCTGCCGATGGTTACCCCACATTGTGTGGAACGCAGTGAGGATCGATCCATGAAAGTGTACAGTATGATACCAATGATTAACAATAAAATGAATGAGTTTGTTAATTTTTTATTTATTTACATAAGGTACTAAAAATATAATAATTAAACAATAATAGTAGGTATTCAACAATCATTTCGAAATGAATGTTGTGTACTATTCAATATCATATTCTAAATAATGATAGACGACAATTTATTTATTAAATAACTGTAACACTGAAAGATAATTAATATCAATATGTTAAGTTAATTTTTTAATCAACAGATATACATATTTAGAAAATAAAACACTGAACGAAAACCAATATTAACATACGATTGAAACCTCGACTATTTTGAAACCTTGAACAACTTAGGAACTCAAACACTGAACGAAAATGAATATCAACATTCGATTGAAAACTCGTCTATTATAAAATAAGATGATTTTTTAACCAACAGATTTTTAAAATTAGTTGCATGTAACACATGAGATCCAACTGTCGATAGCGATAGTATGTATAGTTGAAGAATAAGTATCAAACTATAAACCCATAAATATAAATTGTTTAATATTTAAAGATATTTGGTTTTCTATACAACACATTACCTAGGTATTTATTTATTTATTTATTTATTTAGGGACAAATACAGTCTTAAAATACTAAAATAGTATAATACACTATAAAATAAAAATAAACAGACCAATTACATATGTCCACAGATATTAAATATGAAACATTTTAAACATCATTAATTTAAATATAACTAAGATGTATGTTTGCCTGTGACGGGAAAGGAAGGGAAGAGAAAAAAAAGGATGGGAAAAGGATTGTGACAGTTAAATTATGTATGTATGTCAAGATAGGATAGTATGGATGTCAGTCCTTTGATCCTACCCAGAATATGAAAACAGCATGATGGTATGTATGTATGTTTGGAGATTAGTATCAAACAATTAAGTCTTCTTAGATATTGTGTGTAGGCGACTGCCATACAAATTGTATGAAGGAATGTCGTCACTAAATTCAATTTTTATAAAAATTGTTAAAAAGAATTTGAGATGTGCTAATACAATGGTTATATTTTTTATAGAAAATAAAATTATCTAGTTGGGGTGTTTCGGTTTGTTCAATGTTTTTAAAAAAATTTGGAAATATAGGCAGTTAAACTCATAAATTTTTCATAAAAAAATATTTTTCTTATTAAAAAATGTTTGAGAAACCCTGGATTTTTTTTTTAATACTCATTTGATATTTTGTGTTTGTCTATATTTATACCAATTTTCAGCGTTCTAGCTTTTATGGTTTCTGAGATATATGGAAAAATATACCAAAATTTCAAAAGTTTATAACCCCTGACTGAAACAAAAATTCAAAATTCTAAGTATAAAAGTTTTGTAGGCCTATAACTTTTTATATATTCTGAAATTTTGGGCTCTGTAAATTGAGCGGATCAAAAGTTATAAGAGGGGACGGACACACAGACACACAAAACTCACATAAAATGTTCTACTCCGTATTCTGAGTAAATCCATGTAATGGAACATATATGCTGCGAGGCCTCTAGTTGATGTTATTAGCATGCAAAAAGTCCACTACGCCATAAAAAATGTTCTTTCGTACACGCATCTTGGCTTAATAAGGACGATTCATTCAGAGAATTGAATTCTCATAAACGAATCGACAGTTGGAAAATTAAATTATCTAGTTGGGGTTTTTCGGTTTTTTTCGATATTCAAAAAAAATGGAAACATAGGCAGTTAAACTCATAAATTTATCATAAAAAAATATTTTTCTTTACAAATAATGTTTGAGAAACCCTGGAATTTTTTTGAAAAAACTCATTTTAGATTTTGTATATGTCTATGTTGATTCTAGCTTTTATGGTTTTTGAGATATATGGAAATTTTCTATAAAAAATATTAACATTGCAATAGTAAGTAAGTAGGTACGCGCATCAGAGTAACAATAAACAAATTGATAGTTTTATGAACTATGTAAAAATAAAAGTAAGTAGGTCCGCGCATGAGAAAGTAACAATAATCAAATCAACATATACCTAGTATGAACTTTGTAAAACTGAAAGTAAGTAGGTACGCGCACGAGAGAGAGTAGGTATCAATACATATATCGACAGTTGTATGAAGTCGTAAAAATAAAAGTAAGTAGGTACGCGCTTTTTCAAGGCAATATTTAAAATGCGTTGAATTGTATTCATTTTATCGCGAAGGTCACAGAGACATGGTTGAAGAGTATTGAGCGCGGACGCAAGACGATCGGAGCCATATATATAAATCACCTTCAAAATATACTCAGAACAAATCTCCGTGCGGCCAAGGTCAACATGTAATATTTTGCCGCGGATGCAAAACGATCGGTGGCTTAGTAAAAATATACACCTTCAAAATATACACTGAATAAATCTCCGTGCGGCCAATGGTTGAACTAATAATATTCATTTCAAGATATTTTGATATTTTTTTTGCTTCCATGTAAATTTTTGCCAGTTGATTCTCTATGGTATAAGCAACAGAATGGTAGTTTTTGGCGTGAAAATTATCTTGCGTCCGTATACCGGACGCGAAAAGTTGGTGGACGCAACAACCCTATACGAATTTCACATAGGTGACGCAACAAGTATTGCGGATATATATATATATATATATATATATATATATATATATATATATATATATATATATATATATATATACACATACACATATATATATATACACATATATATATATATATATATATATATATATATATATATATATATATATATATATATATATATATATATATATATATATATATATATATATATATATATATATATATATATATATATATATATATATATATATATATATATATATATATATATATATATATATATATATATATATATATATATATATATATATATATATATATATATATATATATATATATATATATATATATATATATATATATATATATATATATATATACAGACGGTGGCCAAATTAATACAATCAAAGGAAAAATATGCAAAAATAATTGTATTTTTAGCTGTTATCCAGCAAAATCGAATCACATCAGTATATTTTTAACTGTGGCAACTCCCTTCATTATTGCTATCGTACTTGCAACACTTTTTAAGCATCAACATGAAGTTTGTCATAATACAAGATACGATAATGTCAGTTTAGTATTGGTCTTCACAGAGTGTGCGGGTGTTAATGGAATATTTTGCCCATTGATTTTGTGTTTATTTGAGACAGTGTTTGAGTGTTTCTTACATTTTTTTTTAAATAACAGGTAAACCTAATATTTATTACTAAATATTTATCACAATTATACTACTTATCAAATTATTACGATTTTGATAAATTATTTTCTAAATGTATGCTGAATTTCAGAATTTTTTGGTTTATTTTAGAAATGGGAAGATCTTGTGACCTCACTCCAAGAAAAAAATCTAAAATTGCAACCCTTCTTGGTCACTGTGAATACAGTCAACGAGAAATTGCCACACTTACCAATGTTTCTCAATATTCTGTGCACAAAATAAGTAGGCAAATGAAAGGAAATGTACCCCTTGAACCATCTCGAATAGGAAAATGTGGACGAAAGCGCATTACTACTCCGCGAACAGAAAGAAAAATCAGAAATGTTGCTCTAGAAAATAGACAGAAGCCTCGAAAAGTAATAAAATCTATTTTGCAGACCACAGGAGTCAATATATCTGATCGTACATTGAGACGAAGATTGGTGGAAATGGACCTCAAATGTTATCGCCCAGTGAAAAAGCCAAAACTAACACCTGAAATGCGTAAAAAGCGACTAGAATGGGCACTAAAACACCAAAATTGGAACGAAGACGATTGGAGCAAGGTATTAGAATGTAAAATAAGTTTTTATGAAACTTTCTGTATTAAATAAAATTGACTAGTGAAAACTTCTCGTGTTCTTTCAGGTTTGTTTTTCTGATGAATCCTCAATCCAAATACTGCAGGACAAAACTCAATATGTGAGAAGAAGGCCAGGTGAAAAATATAATGAGGAATGTGTGGTCCAAAGAGTGAAGCACCCTCAGTCAATAATGATCTGGTCAGTGATTAGTGGGATGGGTATGGGAAGGCTGTATATTGTGAATGGCACAATGCGCCAGGACCAGTATATAGAAGTTTTAAAAGGGAGACTAAAGCCTCAAGTGGCCGAATGGTTTCCAAATGGAAAATATGTATTTATGCATGATTCTGCACCCTGCCACAAAGCGAAAACCATTACTAAATTTCTAGAAGGAGAAAAAATAAAGGTATTAGATTGGCCAGGAAATTCACCGGATCTAAATCCAATTGAAAACGTTTGGGAGGCTCTGAAAAGGGCAATTGTAAAAAAAGGTGTCATCACCAACAAAAGACAACTAATAGAAAACATAATTGAGGCATGGCACAACACACCAGAATTAAAAAATATCTCAATTAAATGTATCTCCAGCATGCCCAGAAGAATATCAGCAGTAATTAAAGCTAAGGGAGGATTTACTAAATATTGATCATTTTACCATAAAACGTATTTTATTATCAATAAACTATTATATATTCATAGTAAATGCATTTTATTTTATAAAAATATATTAAATCTCCCATAATATTCTAGAAAGATCGAAATAAAATAAAAAAATAATAATTTTCAATGATTCGAAGTCTAAAAACTGCTATAAATTCATTTGATTGTATTAATTTGGCCACCGTCTGTGTATATATATATATATATATATATATATATATATATATATATATATATATATATATATATATATATATATATATATATATATATATATATATATATATATATATATATATATATATATATATATATATATATATATATATATATATATATATATATATATATATATATATATATATATATATATATATATATATATATATATATATATATATATATATATATATATATATATATATATATATATATATATATATATATATATATATATATATATATATATATATATATATATATATATATATATATATATATATATATATATATATATATATATATATATATATATATATATATATATATATATATATATATATATATATATATATATATATATATATATATATATATATATATATATATATATACACATATATATATATATATATATATATACACATATATATATATATATATATATATACACATATATATATATATATATATATATATATATATATATATATATATATATATATATATATATATATATATATATATATATATATATATATAATATATATATATAATATATATATATATATATATATATATATATATATATATATATTATATATATATATTATATATATATATATATATATATATATATATATATATATATATATATATATATATATATATATACACATATATATATATATATATTATATATATATATATATATATATATATATATATATATATATATATATATATATATATATATATATATATATATATATATATATATATATATATGGTGATTTACTGTCAACAGCTAAATTTCTTAGTCCTATAATTTATTTAATAATTACAGGATTAGACTATTTTTAGTATTGTAAATACTTTAGTGAAAGTGATAAATCGTTTCTCAATAATTGTTTGAAATCAAAAGTGATTTTTTATTCAAATACTATATGAAATTCATGATCATTACAAACAAAATTTCAAAGTTAGTGGGTGAATTGTTATTGTTGTCATTTCTTCAACATAACTGCATAGCAGTAGACTAAACCTACATATTATTATTACTCACACTATCAAAATCAAAACAAATTTATGATCAAGTAACTATCTACACAATCTTGAAACATCGTATAAATCTCATTAAAATAAATTAATATTTTCTCAAATAATAATGGAGTGTAACGCATGTAACATTAAATCGAATTCAACTGAGTTTCTGAAATGTGTTGTATGTCATAATGACTACGATTTCAAATGTGCGGGATATACCGAATCAAACTTTCGCAAGCTATCATCAATGAACAAAAACTCCTGGAAATGCTACATTTGTAAAAAAACATCTAGAAAAAATAATTTACCACCTACTCTTGACTCAACAGACCCATCAAATATTAAAAGTTTCAGTTCACCTCCGGCACTAAAACAAACAGATCTTAATATCATTTCTAGTGCAACATCACCGACAAATACTGAAATCATGTCTGTTTTGACTGCAATTCAAACTCAAATCTCAGAGATAAAGTCAGATTTTATGGATTTCAAGAATAGCGTTTTGTTTTGCTCTCAGAAGATCGAAGACTTCGAAAAGAGGATGGATCAATTTGAAATTAAACTTAAATCAACCGACAATCATGCCCAGGAAATAAAAACACTCTCGGATAGGATAAAAAATCTAGAAGAAAAAAATATTGAACTGGAAAATCACTCTAATGCTCGTGAACAATGGGACAGGATACAAAATATGCAAATACTTGGTATACCATTTAAAAACAATGAAAATATAACCCAAATTATTAAAAAAGTCGGCAACCTCATGGGTGTGCCAATTGAAGATGATGATTTGGAATTCGCAACAAGAACTAGACCCAACGATGCTATTTCCGGACTCCCTAAGCCAATCATTGTTAAATTCAAAAAACGCCAAAAAAGAGATGACCTTCTAGCCGCAAAAAAAAATATAAAACTAACATCAGCTGACTTCTATCCTACTGACGAACCAAAACCAATATATTTAAATGAACACCTTACCTCTTTTACTAGGGATCTGCTAAAAAAAGCTAAGTACCAAGCAAGCTCAGTGGGGTTTTTATACACATGGGTAAGGAATGGAAAAGTGTTCGTAAGACGGAACGACAAATCACCTCGCATCGCCATCATGAAATTATCAGATCTGCAAAAAGTTGTCTAATTCCTGTACCAGTTCCACCATATCAATGTTTTATTATATTTTATTATCCCACTACTCCTAGTACCCTTTCCTATTATATTCACACTCCGCGTACCACTTTCATAATGTATCCGACTAATTTATATTTTACAATATTTCAACACTTGATCAAATATTTGATTTGATTTGTTTACCCCAGGTTGGTTATAATTTAATTTCTACCGTGTTTTTATTGCTGTTCCTGTCACTGACAGTTATAGAATTTAACTTATTATTCATTTAACTTATTTAAACTTAATTCCATTATGTGTACATATATAATTGCCAAATACTATTTGAACTTTATAAATCACCAATACTTAATGATGATTACGCTATTTTACTATTTTTTATGCATTACACCGAGTGAATATTCGGATTATGGTGTACAAAAACTCATATTATTATTATTTCATACTGGTATGTCACAAATTAAACAGATATGTACTACTATATTATGTTCTTACTCTGAATTCACATACGCGTGGACATTTGATATCTACTTTGTGCGTACTTATTGTAATATTAATTGTTTATTATTGAATATGTGTGTGATGTATGTATGCTTTCTCGTGTATGTATATAATTATCATTTACTTTACTCGCACTGGCACTGTTATAATGTTGAATGTTTATTATTTAAATGCAGATGTGCGTTTATCTGTATGCGTGTGTATGTGGTGATATTGTATATATACGGAAATACAACACGCTGGTTAATATACATTAATTTAAGACCATGATTTCTCTATTTTATCAAAATTGTAGAGGTCTTCGAACAAAAACAAATATATTTTATAATAATGTTCTATTGAACGATGAGTATCAACTGTTTGGCATTACTGAAACTTGGTTAATTGATTGTATTCTAGATACGGAAATTGCACCTACAAATAATTATAATGTGTTCAGACGTGACAGGGCAAGCACCTCTTCTTCTCAAACACATACCCATCATCCCCGTGGTGGCGGAGTCATGATATTATCTTGCAGAGATCTACAAGCATATGCCAGGGAGGACTTTGTCTGTGACGCCGAGTGCATTTGGGTAACCATTCCTTCATCCAATATCACGTCCAATCGCGTCATTCATGTTGCTTGTGTATATCTACCCCAGGGACGTGAGTATAACACTGCTACCAGCTCCTTTCTTGACTTGTTATCTCGTGTTCGGGATCAACACCCTGATGATGTCATATTGGTGATGGGTGATTTCAACATGCCTGGTATCACGTGGGTTAAGCAGTCGAACGACATCTATCTCACACCAGTCAATACACCTCTTAACAATTCTTATTTCATCGACACTATTTCTTATACTGGATTACATCAATATAATGACATATTAAACACTAACAATAGAATATTGGACCTTATTTTATGTAATGTTGCGTGCGATGTGTCTCGAGCTCACCATCCGCTGGTGAGGGAGGATTTATATCATCCTGCTATTTCGTTTGAGGTTAGTCTCAAGTCCTACTCGTCAATTATCACACCACCTAAAAAAATTAAGCTCTTTCACAAGGCGGACTACATTAATATAAGCAACCACCTTTCGACCTTTGATTGGTCATTGTTAAACGAAATTGATAATTTAGACTCTGCTACTGATTACTTTTACACCATATTATATAATACAATTTCAAATTTTGTTCCCACTATAGCAATAAAAAATAACAAATATCCATCGTGGTATTCTCCCGCTCTTATAAGAATTGTTAAAGAAAAACATAAAATGCATAGAAAGTGGAAAAAGCATGGTAGTTATTTAGATTATGCTGAATTTTCATTACTGCGGACTAGACAAAAAAAAATTCAAGATGAATGTTTCAAACAATATATTTATTCTATGGAATGTAACATACAAATCAATAGCAAAAAACTTTGGACGTTTACTAAAAATTTGAAAAAAAATTCAGGAATACTAAAAAATATATCATGTACAGGCGGTGATGAGATAAGTCAGCTATTTAGTGAACATTTTCAGACTACATATGATAACTGTACCTCTATTCTACCAACCTCCACTAATGACCTATCAGTTTCTCTTTCTGAAGGATTAGGTGGTGTCACTATTACAAATTCTGTAGTTTTAAAATATTTACGTGAACTAGATGTCAGGAAGGGAGCGGGTATCGATAATATACCACCAATTTTCATTAAACGTTGTGCAGATACGCTTTCTATCCCACTTAATATTTTATTTAATAGATCCATTTCCGAAGGAATATTTCCCAAAAAATTCAAAGAAGCTCTTATCATACCTATTCACAAATCTGGCCCAAAAAGTGATATTCAAAATTATCGTCCAATATCCATTCTACCGGTGTTTAGTAAAGTCCTCGAACGTATTGTATATGACCAAATTTATCACACGGTTAAACTAAATATCCAAAATCATCAACACGGTTTCCTTCGTCGTCGCTCTGTCCTTTCAAATCTTATTACACTTACCGAGTACGTCACAAGTAACATGGATAAAAGACGCCAAGTGGACGTGATTTATACTGATTATGCTAAGGCGTTTGACAGAGTAAACCATGACATACTGCTATCAAAATTACATAACCTAGGCATACATGGAGACTTGTTCAGGTGGTTTATATCATACGTTCGGAATAGAATGCAGTCAGTGATGGTCGAAGGATTTAAATCAAGCTTCTTTGTTCCTCCTTCAGGTGTCCCCCAAGGATCTCACCTAGGTCCTCTCTTATTTAACATCTACACGTACGACATTCACAAATGTTTTATTCATTCGTCGTATCTCGCATTTGCTGATGACATGAAGGTATACTACGCAATTAACTCCATAACCGACTGCTACAAACTTCAAGAAGACCTTGACAGATTATACTCTTACTGTACATTAAATAAATTAAAGCTGAACATATTGAAATGCAATAAAATAACATTTACCCACAACACAAACAAGATAAACTTCACGTATACCTTCAATGACTTGAGCATCAATGAAGTCAATTATATAAGAGACCTGGGTGTGATACTTGATTCTAAGTTAAATTACATTGAAAACATTAATAATATAATTAGCAAAGCAAATAAGATGTTGGGATTTATTATCCGCATAAGCAGGCCTTTCAGAAATATTAACACTTTTTATACTTTATACACCACCTATATACGCCCCCACCTTGAATTTTGTACACAAATTTGGTCCCCTTTATATGTAACACATATCACTAGAATTGAAAGAGTACAACATAAATTCATTAACTACCTAAATCATAAATTTCATTTAAATTTTACTGACTATAGGGAATCATTAAAATATCACAGACTTTACACTCTCGAATCTAGAAGAGTCTTGCACGACCAATCGCTGCTGCATAAAATTCTGAACGGTGCCATCGACTCACCTGAGCTTGTTAACCTAGTGGGTATCCATGTTCCAGGTAGAATGGTTCGCCGATCTGAACTTTTACATGTTCCGGTATGTAGAACAAATATCAGAAAGAATGCTACAATTCCACGCGTATGTGATTCTCATAACACGTTGTTCTCAGCCGGGGTGGACATCTTCAATGTGAAATATGATAAGTTTCGTCGCGATATATTGAAGGTGATACGCTCCTAATTTTCCTCCCTCGTACCCTCCTATCCATCCCAAACAAATTGTATATGTGCATGTGTGTGTGTGTGTGTGTGTGTGTGTGTGTGTGTGTGTGTGTGTGTGTGTACGTGTAACATGAGTTGTTTACAGTATTTTCTTGCTATTGATGGAAAGCTTGTTATTGGCTCTGAAGTCTATGTTAAAATTTGTATTATAAAAAATGTAAATGAGCTGTTGGCTTCCCAAATAAATAAATAAATAAATAAATATATATATATATATATATATATATATATATATATATATATATATATATATATATATATATATATATATATATATATATATATATATATATATATATATATATATATATATATATATATATATATATATATATATATATATATATATATATATATATATATATATATATATATATATATATATATATATATATATATATATATATGTATATATGTATATATATATATATATATATATATATATATATATATATATATATATATATATATATATATATATATATATATATATATATATATATATATATATATATATATATATATATATATATATATATATATATATATATATATGTATATGTATATGTATATATATATATATATATATATATATATATATATATATATATATATATATATATATATATATATATATATATATATATATATATATATATATATATATATATATATATATATATATATATATATATATATATATATATATATATATATATATATATATATATATATATATATATATATATATATATATATATATATATATATATATATATATATATATATACGTTATTATTAAGGCAATTCTTTTCATGATTTGCCTTGTCTCTCCAACCCTACTTAGTAACTCGTCGTTGCTGATGTGTTCTGACCAGTGAACTTTAGCCATGCGTCTGTAGCACCACATTTCAAACGCAGACAGACGTCCCGTTTTGCGTTGGCTGATGGTCCATGTTTCACAGCCATATAGCAGTACACTCCAGACAAGAGACTTGATCAAATTTTTCATAATTTTGATGGAAATGTTAGGGGATTCAAAAATTGTTGATCTTTTGTTGAAGGCGACTCTTGCTTAGTGGATTCTGCTTTTGATGTCTGCTGTTGAACGTCCGTCTTGAGATATTCTGCTTCCCAGATATATAAACTCTTTCACCTGCTTAGTGCATCGGACAATTAAAGAACACGTGATCGAGTGTTTCCAAATCTGCCCCGCATGCACACGAAGTGTTTTCTTTTGTGTTTATCTTATATAAGGGAGCAGCGATTGAGCAAAGACCAAATCTCATTCATGGGATGTTTATATTATTAAAAATGAAGTAAATAAAAGTGTAATTTTATTTATGTATAAAAATAATAATTATAAATTTGAGTCATTTACCAAAACAAATAAATTATATAAAAAAATATATACAATAAAAAACAGCCTCCAAGACAGTTTAGAGACTAAAATGATATACGATGAGTACCCAAATTATAACATAGTGGGTGAAGGTTTTCTACTTAAGAGTATTTTATTTTTACACTAAATTGTATAAACAGTTTGTTGTGAAATATATTATAATTATGTCTATAGTATTAGGTTGTTTATAGCTTCCAAGACTAAAACAGGATGTAGAGAGATGTGTCAAACGAGGAAGACAAAAAAATTTCCCGTAAAAACGATCTCACAAACATATTTTTTCCGCCCCTCGCGAGATAGCGCCAATTTACCAACAGAGATAATTGAATGCTTGGATACAGGGGGCTGGTGCTGCCCGCAAAGCTGTATCATAACTCACGCGGTATTGGTACGGCGCGGCGGTGGGATGGGCCGGTAGGCGGCCAGGGTCACCTCTCCTCGCCCTGATTCCGCCGGCAACCTAGTTGGGCCCAGATACCGCCGCCATTCGGTGACCCAATTTTGCCACCCCTGCCTGCCGTCGCCGGGACTCGAACGTTTAGCGAGATTTGTTCGCAACCCCCACAAAGTCACACTGGAGGAAATGACACTCGCCTCCATTCAGCTCTAAAGAGCCTGCTGACATATAAAGATTTGTAGTAGATTTATAAAGTCTTCTTCATCTTTCTGTCTTTCTAGACATGTTGTAATCTTGCATCAATTTCTCTCTTGGGACGTGTATTTCCAGTCGTCCTTTCATATCATAAAAGTACGTCTTGGAGATCTACTTTCCTGGGGGATATTGTCCCTAGCCACTTTTACAATTGAACCCATCACACGTATAAGGGTATATATAACATAAAAATTTATTGAGAAAAACACATTTTTTTTATAAAAAAGTTAGTACATTTGTATGCCTAACCGCTACCTTTCATAGACAAAAAAAGCGTTTTGGGTTGCCATTATAAGGGATTAATAAAATAATTTTACGTTGTCCTGTGATATAGAACCTTTTTCTGTTAAAAAAGTTGTTTTTGACCAAATGTATGATATATACCCTTATACGTGTGATGGGTTCAATTCTTGATTTTATTTTTTATAACTTATAAAAAAAAACTATAAAGATTTATTATTGACAGGGAAAATCCAGAGTTTGTGACCGACTTGTAGTCGTCAAACATGTGGCGGGTTTGATGAAATTAAAATCAAAGCTTCTATGGTTTGTTTTCTTTCGGGTGGTATATTGTGGTGAAGAGTTTACCGTATACAAAAGTGTTCATCAGGGTTTATTATATTATTCAAGACAATGTTATGCCTACATAGTTCTAAAAAAGCCTTAGAAATTAATGGTACCAGAAAATGTAGTACAATTTGCAAAATTCCAGGCGTATTAACACATACCAGGGAGGGTATGACAGTACAGTTTGCGATATTCCAGACGTATTTAAATGAATCGGGGAGTATGACAGTAAGTTTGCAATATTCCAGGCGTATTTACGCGTATCAGGGAGGGTATGACAGGACAGTATATAATATTTAAGGCATATTTAAACGTACCGGGGAGGGTGTGACAGTACAGTTTTTAATATTTCAGACGTATAAATGAATCGGAGAGGATATGCCAATACAGTTTGAAATATTCCAGGGGGGCAAGTCTGGTCAAACTGGCGAAATCGAAACCCTTCTGATTACCCATATCATGGATATAATTATCATATGGAGTTCTATGACATCCAAAGATATTATAGAACTCCATATAATAATTATATGCATGATATGGGTAGTCATGAGGGTTTTGATTTTGCCGGTGTGACCAGACTTGCCCCCCAGGCGTATGTACACGTACGAATACAAAACGATTGTATATAATACGACTGATTTATTATATCTTGATATATATGATTTATTATTTTCATTATATGGCCAAAAGTGCAATGGCCAAATTGGATAAAATTTGGAAAGATAGATACATCACCACAGCCACAAAAATTCGTCTCGTCCGTGCATTGATCCACCCAATATTTTTGTACGGAGTGGAATCTTGGACAATAAAGGCAAGAGAGAGACAAAAAATTGATGCCTTTGAGATGTGGTGTTGGCGTCGCATGCTCCGGATCCCCTGGACAGCACATCGAACAAATATCTCCATTCTACAGGAACTTGAGATTGAGGATAGATTGTCGGCTGTCTGTCTTGGCCATATCCTCCGTTTCTTTGGACATATCGCAAGACGTGGTCAGGACTGTTTGGAAAAGCTGGTCGTAACCGGAAGTGTGGAGGGGAGTAGAGGTAGAGGAAGATCCCCGACTAGATGGACTGATCAGATCAAAGCGGTTACTGGCCTAACAGTAGTAGTTGCATTGTGAACTGCGGAGTGTCGGGAGAGATGGAGGAGTGCTGTCCACCAGGTGATGATGGCGAAGAGAAGAGAGGATCACGACCCTCAGTGATGAGGAAAGCGACTCAGAAGAAGAAGATTATATCTGAAAATGTAATGTACATTTTTCTAGTTGTTACCCAAAAATATGTCAATGTCATAATTATTATTTACTTTCTCTACTGTTCATAAACCAGGAATAATATAAATGATGATGTTACGCCGCGTCTTCTCAATCTATACAAATATCGAAGACAAGACAAATCACAGAGCGTTCTTTGTGGGGTAATTTGTCTTAAATAAGAAGATGATAAAACTAAAGCTATCGTTTTCATTCCAGATCAGCACTCCTTTTGCATCATCTAATTTCATTCTATCCTCTCTTTCTTTTCCTCGTTGCTGTTATTTTTATGTTTTTGTTTTAGAGAAAATACAAAATTAGAAAAATCGTAAGTCAGTACAAAAACATGACACCACAGAATACCAATTCTTTAAAAAATGGATAAATCCAATAAAGCGATTTACTTTAATCATGGTTTCAGTGTAAACTGACATAGCAAATGAAATAATTTCCTTCTAAATTGCGTGGAGAGCAGAGTTTTGGGGCCTTCAGTAAATTGCTTAAGGTTTCATTGTTTCGCAGACCCAACAAATAAGCAAAAACGTCCTTGGCACAGTCTTTAACCATAAAACGGCGATATAAAAAAATATTATCGTTATGATATGTATGGCTTAACAAAGGCAGTGAATGAAACGAAAACATGCAAGACAATAGGAGGCGTTCGATTCATTCTGACAACCCTAAATAGGGAAGCGGCGTGATGGTATGAGAATACGTGAATTTTGTTTTAAATTTAACACCACACAAAAAAACGGTCCTACTTAGAATAAGCAACTCACAGAGGGTAATGTACGAAAAATGGACGGGGCTTAATTTACCAAATTAACCCTACTTTTTTTTTCTTTAAACCAATTTCGATCGGGAAACCCAATTATCATAATGAGGCAAGGCACCGAGGTCAATAATTTCGCTCAGTTTCGGGTAAAGCTTTCATACAGAGACTTTTATAACGTCCCTGGTATTGTGCGAGTATTATTGTCTTAAGGGCTGCAAAGAAATGTTCGGTTTCAATAGTACCGAAAAATACAAACTTTTAATAGAAAATAGCACGCAACACGGCAATAAAAATACGCGTTAACGATTTTCTCATAACTTTAAATGATTTCAGGAAATCAGTACGTCACGAAACATTTAAAAATATATTATTATTTCGCGAAATGTAAACTTAAAATGCGTTATAACAAATAGTAAACATAACTCAACCGAAAATATGTTTGAGATGCCAAAGTTAGTGATGTATGTGTTTGAGGGAAGATTATGCTTAGATAAAATTGTTTGTCATTCTTATTAGGTATTGCGTAGGACTCAATGCAATCTTTAAACTAAGGTTTGAACTCACCTCACCTCTTATCTTTAGGTTCTTTAATTCAGTAATAAATTTAGACACTATCGTAAAAAAAACTCGCCATTTTTTATGTCAGCCACTGACATTATTCCGAAGCCGTAATACAAAATAAATAAAAATAAAATAAAAAATATGTTAATTTAAATGCTTGTATGAAGAAAAGATCTCACATTAGAACTTTATTCTTTGATATAAGTATATCTACATAAGTGTTAGATTATTCTCTGATCAAAGCATGCGATTAGGTAATAATAGGCACGAGGTAATGCGATTGATGCGAAATGTGATTGTTACATTTTATTTTGTTCTTTATATTATTTACAATTAATTTAAGACAATTGGACACGTTGGGCGCAGACCATCAGATCACATTGTGAACCAAAGGACCTCCATGGATCTTTCTCGACTTACATCCAGAGGAAGACCTAAGAATTCGTGGATAGTGCAAAGGCGCAACCAACTGCAGAGACAAGGCCAAGGTTACATTGTGCAGGACAGGAAACTGTTTCCAACAGACTGCTTAGACAATAAGTTTAGATGTAGTCAGGGAGAACAAGAAATTATTTACAATTTTCCCGGTTATTATTTTGATAATATGTAAAGTCGGGGAACGCCGTGTAAAAAATTAAAAATATATTTAAGAGGATGACTGCTGCCAACGTACCTATTATTTCAACTTTAATTTGCATCATTACTACAAAACAAATCATTTTGAAAAAAAATAACCTGGTTAGTTTGGATATTAATAAAGAAAAATATACCATAAATTTTTAATTATGTTCTGTTTTTTTAAGGAAAATAATAAGCATACCCCGATTTTTGACATTTATTTTAAATTTTTAAAAAACTATAAGGTATAGAGCATTATATTTTTTTATAAATTGAACATCAAAATATCAGGAAAAATACGATGTAACGTTGCATTAATGCATCAGGTTTAGTTAATAAACCAGAAAAACTTATATTTTGTAATGGCGCTGAATGGAAAATAAATGTTTTTTAGGTTTATTTTCTAAACCTGAAGCATTAATGCAACGTCACTTCATATTTTTCTAGATATTTTTGTCTTCTTTAATTAAAAAACAAATATGTTGAACTACGCCTTATATTTTATTAAAAATATAAGATAAACGTTGAAAATCGGGGTATGCCATTATTTTTCTACAAGAATTTATACAGAACATTATCAAAAAGTAAAGATATATTTTTCTTTATTTATACCCAAACTATCTAAATTATTTTTTTTTCAAAACGATTTGATAAGAAATAATGATGGTATATCACATTGAAAAATAGGTACGTTGGCAGCAGTCCCCCCCTTAAATATGAGTTACATAACATCATAGATAAATATATGTATCTATAGCATGATGTTAGGTTATTGGTGCGTTGTGCAATGCGGATTAAACTACTGGACGATATCAGTGTTTTAATCTGGAGGTCAGGGTTGCCAGGTCTCGCCACCCCCTCGCATGGTGTTGCCCGGCTGACGTGTAACAATGGGACCAAACGATGAATCGACAAACACACCCCTATCCCACGACACCACCGCCACCACCCGCTGAATACAATTGACAACATGTCACAGTGCGGATGATATGAATTTACCATTATAATATGACATACTTTGTAACGAACTCAATAGCATGAAACGGGAAAAGTATTCAAGGACAAACTCGAATAGTTTTTTTTTTAATTCAATCTACAACCTACATTATATTTGCCAAAACTTCGACACACAATTTTACAGCGAAAAGGCGATTCACCCAGCTCAGGTAAAGCTGAATTTAAGAATGTCTTGGAAATTCACATGCCATTACTATTTTTTTGGTATATTTTACTAAAGGTGGAATGACGACATTGAAGTTTTACTCATTAATTTTATTAAACTATACAAAACTTTGTATAAACCACGTTATTGAGTGTGATTTTTTACAAAATTAGTTGCTGGATTTACAAAAAAACGTGCTTTTCACAATGTTATATAAAAGAAAACTAAATAATATTGAAAAAAGGATACACTTTTTTATAAATCGTCGGCCTATATGGCTCAGTTGGTTAGGTATTTTACTGCTGATCCCAAAGTGCCGGGTTCGATTCTCGGTGTCTAGCGTTCGGTCCTCTCTGCCCAAACGGCGGCGTGGCTTGTTTTATATGGGTAGAATATAACAATTTTGTGGTTCTTTAATAATTTTAGAATATAAAAAAAGGTGAACCGTTTTAACATCCATATAAAGGAAATTATGTGTGACCTAATAACAAAACATGGAGTAAGTAATGTTGATGAAAGATTATAATTACGAGTTAACACGGTGTGCAGGAAGCATTATTAAACATTAATGAACGACTGGCAACTCTAGCGAAACATTAACCACCTGAAAATTACCTTCACTTGTGAACATATTCAGTAAAAGTATATACAATATGTGTTAATTTAACACATTTTTTCTCATAATAACAACCAAGGCAATGCGATAAACATAAATTATTTTAACAAAGTGAAATTTAACAAACACAGTGATCGAACATAATACATCAAAGAATTGTGCTCGGGGGCAGTCCCTTAACTACATATAACCACAATTTAACAAACACAGTGATCGAACATAGTACATCAAAGAATTATGCTCGGAGACAGTCCCTAAACTACATATAACCACAATTTAACAAACACAGTGATCGAACACAATACATCAAAGAATTTGCTCGGGGGCAGTCCCTAAACTACATATAACCAGAATTTAACAAACACAGTGATCGAACATAACATATCTAAGAATTATGCTCGGGGGTAGACCCTAAACAACACTCCAACTAGATAATTTAATTTTTTATATACAATATGTGTCAATTACAGCAGTACTAATCAAAAAATTTGTACCAATCTTTATTAAAATTGAGTTTAGTGACGACATCGTTTCATACAATTTGTATGGCAGTATACACTACACAATATCTACGGGGACTTTCAATTATTTGAAACTTAATCTCCAAACATACATACATACCATTATGCTGTTTTCATATTCTGGGTAAAAAAAGACTGACTTCCAACTATCATATCCTTACATACATACCTACATGTTTTGTATAGAATAAAAAATATCTTAGTATAAACAAATATTTGGATTTACGGGTACATAGTTTGGTGCAAATTTGGATTTATGGGTTCATAGTTTGGTACGTATTCTTCACTATTATTAGATAAACAAATTTGAACGATAATTAACTAGCATACGAAGTGTCCTGAGGAAGAGAACATCGTTCTTGAAACACGTTGACGGTTGGCAAATAAAGTGGTGTTATACAAAGTTTTTTTTTTATTTATTTTATAGAATACAACAGCAAAGAAGAAAAATTTATACAAATATATAAAGATAATTTTTATATTGCCAATTATAGTATTCTAAAATATATTACATACGCAATTGTTAACAATTTTGAAAATATTTTAAAATTTTTTAAAAAAGGATGGGAAAGGAGAGAGGTAGGGAGTTGAGTGGGGTGGAAGCATCGACCACTGGAAACTCATATTATGATTTATACCCCACGTGTCTCTATGTATGAATAATACGTAGTTAAATTATATTGAATATATTGAAAATAAAAATTATTAAATTTTGTTGTTGTTATTTATTAACTTAACGTAGCTTTTGATCTGCAACCGGCTTAAGGTTTTGAAATAAAATAACAGATTACTCTATATAAAATAATAACTAGATATTATGTAGAGGGTCTGGTCTATAAATAGCACACAAATATACTTGAGAGTGGATAAAATAACATATTACTACAATTTTCCTAGAAATCCTTATAATATTATACTAATAAATAGACTTTTTAAAATGAATGGCAGATAGAAATATTCAAATTCAAAGGAAAAATAATGTTTCATTGAATGAATCTGGAAAGATAGAAATGACAATAGAATTTCCTTATAATAAAGAAATTTTTCAAATTGTAAGTACGATCGTGGTTGGAAATTTTATCAATATTTAGAATTCTGAAGGACAGATTTACATAGTTTACAAGTTAAATTAAAGTAACAGACAACTCTTCACCGAATGGGATAATTCTTCACTGTTATTACATGCAATATTTTCATTCTTTTCTTCTGTTACCTTTATAATACTTCATTTAAATTTTTGTCAAGTCATAACCTTATTGCCATAGTACACATTGTTTTATATATTATCATAAACTATTACTGGTTGGAAGGAATTGCCGTTTGGCAATAAACCCGCCAGTATACTAATAATGTGCACAAGAATATAGGTGCTAAATTGTTCCAGCTATTTTCGGAAAGGAACAAACAAGAAAAAGACATACGGTCTTACTTATTAGATTTCGTTAAAAGCTTACTAAATGCGCAACTAGATAAGCACGACTAAAATAGTTAAGATCGGTATTAAAAAATCTTACTTATAAACGTAGACTAAGATATGACTTACTAGTTCACTAAATTGTTTACGAACACCCTCATTTATTTTTTTCATATGGTCACATTGGCTTCACAGATGTCAAAAAATAGAAAATTGCATGTAATTTTTGGATAGCTGACATCGAAAAATGAAAACAAAAACCGCGTTGTGCCGTGTTGAGTCAAATTAAACACGATTGCGATGAAGAATAACTAGGAAAATCGTTACAAGTATTAAATTTTTCTGTCAATCTCAAATATGCGTCGGAACATATGTGAAAGATCCGCCATTTTAAAATATTTGTTATGACGCGTTAGTCAAGCGTTAAACAACCTCTCGACTTGTCTTAACTTGACGAATATGAAATTAAGGCGTAGTAAAGATAGTCACGGTTTATAAGTAAACTTTTACGTTAATCACGCTCTATTACCAGGTACTATAGATAGTTTACGTTTATAAGTAAGACGGTAAATATTTAATACAGATCTCAAGTAGTAATAAAAAATAATAAGAGAAAAAGCCAGCTACTGCAAAACTTACGTCATTTTGTATAGGTCAGACTTATGTCATAGTAAAAAAGCTGTTTTTTTTCTGTAAAAGTATATTATAACAGGTCACAACGGTTGAATAATATGAACCCTGAGTAGTGGTGGCTTCCGGAGATAAAACCCTTTGAAGTGCTGAAAATTTCTGTTTTAACATATCAGTTATAGAAAATAACGTGATTTTTTAATGCTTGAAAGCACACCTTCGATTTACAGACACTTGGGTTGGTTGAAACGCCCCCACAGTCACCTTCAAATAGTTATAAATTGTTATATATATATTTAAAGGTGTCTGTCGGGGGGTTCCCACCAACCAAAGTATCTGTCAGTGTGATTTCTAATAGTCTTCCGTAGTAAATATTTAAAAATCACGCCTTATACTATAACGCTTCATACTATAACTGACGCTTTAATATAACATTTTTCGACACATTGAAGTCTGTTATCTCCGAAAGTCACCACTACTCAGGGTTCATACTATCCAATCGTTGGTACCTGCTGTCGTATCCTTTTACAGAAAAAAATCAGCCTTTACACTATGACGTAAAATTGGCAGTCACTTACTCTTGGTTTATAATAAAAATAATGGATAAGTATTTTCACTGACAAATTTTTTAACATCTCAATAGAGACGAAGTTGGGATATTATAGAAGTCGGCCTTCGTGGCTCAGTTGGTTAGATATCTGACTGCTGAGCCAAAGGTCCCGGGTTCGATTCCCGGTGGAGACACAGTTTTTAATTGTTTTCAGTCTGGATCTGTGAGACGATTAATATTGTAAGTCTCCATAATGTGGCAACTTGTTATTGGGTGCGTGTTAAATTAATATTTGACATAGTACCTACCTGTTAGTTGCCCGAGAAGCAATATTAAATAAACCAGGAACTCAAGGCACCTACAGGGCTTACGACCTGTCATCAACTGGTTTACGTGATTACGTGATCAGTTCACCAATTATGCCTTCCCTTATCAATGTGATTTTTGAAAGTTCTATACATTTGAATAATGTGTAACAATTCAACTGAAAATAAGGAATAATACTATTGCCATCTATGAAGTATTGAAGAAACTTTTTTTGTAACGCCATCTATTGAGAAATTAGTTTATTTGTAAACAATGAAAGCAACAGTCCTTAGAAATGAGGTGACGGTGTCTCGCACAGATGTCACCTCTGAACAGCGCCAGAAATATTATTTCATTTTTGGCTTGTTTGGATAAGTACTTCATAAGATGTGAATTAACAATATATTATAGATACTGATATTTTATATCGTCTGCGTGATAATGTAGATATCAAGCTCACATAAAAAACGAGTAATTTACTCCAATATATTTAATTTATCATTACAACGCGGTAAATGCATTGCCTTCAGGCAATTTCTACCAATCAACTCAAAGTTTATTTATTATACGTACTATTGAAAATAGTCTTGCACGCGTAGAATGAAGTGGTGTTACAGCATCTTGAATAATGGCGAAAAACTATATTTTCAAAACTTGATACATAGAATTTTTTGAAAATTGTATTAATAAAGAAGTCAATAAGAAGGTACAATTAATGAACGTTTCGCAAGCGCATAAAGTGGTCGTTGGCCCTGTAGGTGCCTTGAGTTCCTGGTTCTTCTATAATATTACAACTTTGAGATACTAAAAATTAGATTGCAACATTTATTCGTAATGAAATACCACTCTGTGTGTGAAACAACATTAAATTTAGTAGAAAAATAATTCTATCGATCTCCAGTTCGTTTAAGGTTTGCCTGGGCTGTTGTATTTAGCTAATTTATAATTTAATATTTTAAATAAGATTATATAAATGAGGTAATCGTTGTCAAAATACACACAAGTAAAGATAAACAAGCATATTTAAAATCTAAATAGAGTATAAAAATAAATGAACGGATATTTTGTCTTGTTTCACGATAAAGAGGTAAATTGTGGGGGTGTAAATTTCATTGCCGCATGAATGGAACGAAGAAAAAATCCATTTCTTCCCCACAAATTTCAAGGCGGGCAATTGAGGTAGGGCAGTGAGTTCAAGGCGAGGGTGAATTTGGTCTTATGGGGTAGATAAAACACTTCTGTGGAGGTCAGAGCTTCAGTTCTCCAATTCGTAAATAAGAAATAACATGTTCTGGTCCACACTTCATGAATATTTCAAATAATCATTATAATATTTTTAGTTTTTTTATATTTATTGATTATTTTTAAAGAATGCATAGGCCCTCGAAATAAGTACATATACGTCCTCATACATTCCCTAAACTAAGCATAAATGAACGAAATCGAACCTGCGACCATTAGATTACTAACCCAGTGCGCTAACCGCTCTGCCACCAACTTTTCTCCTCGGACAAGTAACGGGTACTTGGTGATAAATTAATAACAAGCACCCAATAACAAGTTATAACATTTTAACGTATCTATGTACTATAAAACCGTTCATGAATTAATGAAACGATGTATGGTTTCTGATGAGGCGAAACAAGTGTATGGGGATACACTACCCTCCTCCACGCACAACAATTTCAAGCGTTTGGTAACACTTTGGATTATGAATAAGGGCAGACAGGGATCGGAAACAACACTAACACACATTTTAAGTTAAATTTGCACACATATACATTAAACAACTAAATTATCTTACAAATCCAGTATAAATACATTTTCATAGTTATGTAATCTTAATATATACCCTCAATATTTAACATTTGTTTAAATGTTTTAAGAGTACTACGTCAGAACAGGCGTTCAGCCTAGTGAGATGGTAAAATTTCAATATTTTTACTATGTATACTTTTATGAAATGTACTGTATTGAAATATGTAAATGTAAATAAAATAAATAAATAAAATATACTCATGTGTAGTGCTTCCTTTTATAAGGTAATGCACCTCCGCATACCTGTCGCTGATAACCCTACATTGTGTTATATGCCGTGATGGTATGAATTAATAAATTATGGTCCACATTTTGAGACAGCTTCGATACGTGAAAACTCCTAGAAAACTTCATTAGTTTGTATTAAGACACGATCTCGGAAGGTTTTTCCAGCGATAGACCTAAATTTCTGGGGGGCAAGACTGGTCCAATCGGCGATATCAAAACCCACGTGATTACCCATATCATGGATATAATTATTATATGGAGTTCTACAATATCTTTAGATGTCATAGAACTCCATATGATAACTATATCCATGATATGGGTAATCACTAGGGTTTTGATTTCACCGGTCGGACCAGACTTGCCCCCCCTGATTTGCGCTTTGATTCAGTGAAACATAATATTCATATTCCAAATACGTTAGTATGCATATATCATTTAGATCTAGCAAATAATATGGGTTATTGTTACTTAACAAAGGTCTATTAGTTATTATTTAAATAAATACTCCTAAAGATATACAAACATCTGAGGAAGAAGCGGGTTACATTAAAATAACAACACAAAAGCTAAACAAATCTGTTTTATTCGTTTCGTTTACAAATGTGTTGTTTATTTGAATAGATCTCTTTGGAAAAGGGTTTCTGAATAACAAGATGAATAATAAATTTTCCATTAAACATGCAACAAAATGTTTGATTTAAAGTTAAATGTTTCACAAGTTGCCACATTCTAGACTTGTGACGATTATCGTCGTACAGATCCAGAATGAAAACTCTAAAACTGTGTTTTCGCCGGGAATCGAATTCGGGACCTTTCACTCACTAGTCAGATATATCTTACCAACTTAGCGACGAAGGCCAGCAAAAATGTATTTGTAAAAAGGAAAAAATACATAAAATAATCTTTCATATAAAACCCGACTTCAAAATTAATGTGTTAAGATAAAAAAAAATGTGGCGTTTGGTTCTCTCTGTCTACCCCACGAGGGATATGGCGTGATGGTATGTATGTATGTAGTAATATAATCTTCCATACAATTCGTCTATACGATGCTAGCCAAATACAAATTGACGAGTTTGGTGATTTCTCATGACTATGGGAGTCAGTCTTAATTCAGATGGAACCACCCCAGTAGTAATCCCATTATAATAAAAAAAGAATTTTATTTTATTTAAGAACTTATTTTATTTTATGTAGCTCTCGGAGAACTAACAGGTGCTATGTTAAGTAATTATTTAACACGCGCAAAAAACAAGTTGCCACTTTCTGGAGACTTACGATATTTACCGTCTCACAGATCCAGACTGAAAACACAATTAAAAACTGTGTCGCCACCGGGAATCGAATTCGGACAACATGGTGAAAGGTTATCGCTGAACATACATAAAAACACGTCAAATTGATAACCTCTTCAGTTTTTGGAAGTACTAGGTTCATCACAATTTTACTAATATCAATTTATAAAATCCTGATTAGCTCCAGCCTGGCACAATTTCAACACTTTTTCCTTGATTTTGGGAATGTGCTAGGTAAATATTTGTTTTGATTCATTGACAAGCAACAATCTGATAAGCAATTGTGTTAAGGTCAAGAGAAAAGGAAAGCGTTAAGTCGTAAAGGATGAAGAAATGGTTGTGATTGGCGTGAACTCGCGATATGAGACATAGCGTGACTGGTGTTTATAGCGTGAGATATCATAATTACACCCCATTCGAACGACAACAATTACAACAGAATGTCGGACACACGCTAATTGACACAATGAACAGACGGGCATATAAGAAAACAATAAATACCTGGAAAAAACTTTCAAAGACACCAAAAGTTTTTTCTCGTTTGTTCGTCGAAAGTTTTGAAGCAAACAATCTTTGAATTTGCAAAAAGTGCTCGCTGTCTGAGAACCAGCCCCCCTAGACAACATGCCATTTAAGCTAAGCGTTATATCGCTAAGCGATAGTAAATGTATGGAATTGGTGGCTATGACATCACGTGACAGCCACCAATTTCATACATTTCTATGGCTTAGCGATATAACGCTTAGCTTTAATGACATGTTGTCTAGGCACCCAGGTCAATCAAAAAAACAAAAGCCAAAAGCTAATAAACTGTTCCCTCGTCCGTCCGTAAGAATATGATTTATTTAAAACAAAAAACAGTTTTTTACTCCTCACTAACCCAAGGGGATACAGTGGGGAGTTATGATTTCGCAATTTCTAGGGTTATTCTTTTTATCGCAGATTATAAACTAGTATCATGCTGAGATTGTATTTTGAAAGTTTCATCACAATATATGTGTGTGTGTGTTATGTGATGTATGCTAAGTATGAAGTGTTCATAGACTAAAGCGCTCCTTCGGTTCTATTCAAATTTTGCGAATACTCACTTAGACCCCATTAGATTTTGAAGGATATCGGAATAGCGCTTCTCATTTTTTTTAACTGTCAGATATTTCAAAGGGACCCCAAGCTCAGGAAACTTATAATTGAAAAATTTATTTTCGAATTGGTAAAAAGGCACATCACTTTCATTTTCAATGGCATTGAAGAAATATCAAGTTTTCATAATAAAATATTTAAATAAAAAAATAATTAAAAAAACTCATTTCATAAAATTGCTGAAAATTTTGCATACAAACTTTGAATACTTTATAGAGTGGCTTGTTAGTGACAGTAGCGGAATTGCTTATAGAAGCCGAAAATCTTGGCTTGCCTAAGAAATATTATATTAAATTCAAAACCTAATAATTTTTTGATTGTTTTATTACAATCATACTACAAGATTAAAAATTGAACCGTATGTAGATACGTTACTTTACATGGTCACAAATGTAAATATTATTTTCATCTGATTTTAAAAATATTTTTCATGGCCACTAGTATGAGCAACGATGCTAACAACATTAAATTCTCGACATTTCCCAATTTTCTTTCAGGGTTTGTGTAGTCCGAAGATTCTAGGCACGCCCCTGGTCAGTGAGTTGTTTAGCGTTGGCCAGAACTCACTAGTTTTGTTATAGGGTCAAGTAGATCTCGAGAAAGAGCAAAGAGTTTAAAAAAAGAACAACCACCAACATTACTTACAAGTACTGTGAGTAAAATTTTGAGTCAGAGTGAAATTGAAGACATATATACATATATATTTTGTTAATTGATTGATTAAGTTATCTCTTTATTCCCCACTCGATATAACATTGATGATATAACTGAACCTAACCAAACTTAACTAAACCGTATATATATATATATATATATATATATATATATATATATATATATATATATATATATATATATATATATATATATATATATATATATATATATATATATATATATATATATATATATATATATATATATATATATATATATATATATATATATATATATATATATATATATATATATATATATATATATATATATATATATATATATATATATATATATATATATATATATATATATATATATATATATATATATATATATATATATATATATATATATATATATATATATATATATATATGTTATATTTGATGTTTTCACGGGTGAAATATGTTATAATATTTTTATCTCGGTTTTCCCGTGTCAGTAGGTCTTGACTAAGACCATTTGTCTTCCGACGTTTCGCCTGAATATCACCAGGCATTTTCAAGGACTTAACGAAAAGCACGCGCGCGACACACGTCTACTCACACTGAAAGCTCACCGTCAAGTGACTCGTAGCGTACAAGATGGCCGCTTATGTCAAATATTGTTAGCGCGACGTGATTGGCTCCTTGTGACACGCCCACCTGCTGTCGTGTTCGTTGGTAATAATATTTTATCATTATTTTTGTGTTGTGATTTATTGTTAATTTTAGTTGTGACATTAATATTATTATTGTTGTGTTTTGGGGTTATTTTCGCTATGGTATTATTAATATTATTATTGTATTGTTTGTCATATAAAATGTTCTTCCAGGTACTAGGCAAACGAACTCCGTCGTCCCGATTGTTCATTATATCCCTTCTCTTATATATTTCTATAGCTTCCCTGTAAATTCTGAGAGGTTCACTGTTTAAACTTGCTATTATTTTTGAATGGTCAAAATCTATTGTATGTCCTTCTGTGAGCGAGTGTTGTACAAGTGAGGATGTAAGTTTTTTGTTTCTCATGTCGACTCTGTGCTCCGCTATTCGTGCTTCAACTTTTCGATTGGTT